>JAOUQW010000047.1:16572515-16588712 GCA_028565825.1 Olivaichthys viedmensis | reverse complement strand
TATGTATAGTATAAGTAAATGTATAGTCATATGTATAGTATTTGTATATGTATAGTCATATGTGTAGTATTTGTACATGTATAGTCATATGTATAGTATATGTATATGTATAGTCATATGTATAGTATATGTATATGTATAGTTATATGCATATGACTGAAAACCAGTGCAAACAATTGTCTGTAAACTGTAGACTATCAAGCAATTTAACTGGAAAAAACTGTCAGAGTAGCAGTGACGCACTAGGAAAACTGTCCCAGTAGCAACTAGGACCATTTATGACTACTCATGATTTAATATCATGTTCACCACTGAGCCAGTGGTGAGCCAGTGGTGGCTCAGTGGTTAGGGCACTGGGCTACTGATCAGAAGGCTGTGGGTTCAAGCCTCAGCGCTGCCACTGTTGGGCCCTTGAGCAAGGCCCTTAACGCTCCCTGCTCCAGGGGCGCCATATCATGGCTGACCAACCACTGAGCCGCCACTGTTATGAAACAGAGGTTACTTGCACAACTGGGGTGGAGCAACATTAGCTCAACCAAAGCCGAGCTCTTTATCGAAGCACCGGTCCTTATATATCTTTGTACGGAATTGCACCAGGACCACTAATGGAATGTAAACTAAATGAGTCATATTTTATGTCACGAACCCAAGCCAGTTAAAGGAACAGTTTGCCAAAAAAAATTATGTCCTCGTAGTTTTGCACTGGAGCTACAAAGCTAAATTAGCAAACAAGTAATGGAAGCTTATAGCTACCAGTTTATTATTGTGCAAACAGCATGTCTGAATCATATACTAATCTTAATAAGTAATCAATCAGCTCAGTAATACAATTTTTACATAAACAGTGTCATAAAATAGCAGAATAAATGTATTTAAAATATTAGAACCAGATTATCATCCTAATCAAGGTTCAATTCAAACTTTGGGCCATGCCTCCTACCTAAGGCTGATGTTGCTATTACTGCTTTTAGCTTTGCAACGTCATTTCGTCCTTTTTTACAGATATCAGCATGTCAGGTTCTTTATCAATACCTAGAATAATGAAAACTACAGCAGGGGGCAGATCCTTTTCCCACAAATAAAAGGAAACACATGAAACACATGCCTGGAAAAGCAACAGCACACGAGTGACACAGCATGATCATAGGCCACTCCTCACTTTGTAGAGCGTGAGTTGAATTCATTCAAGCCGCTTGTGAATCATACATTTCTCCTTTTTTTTTCTCTCTCTTTAACATACTCGATTATATGATTAAAGGCTTTGCGGTTACACCTCCTACTAGCATCCTGTGCGTGGTAAAGACTGTAGAATACTGTATGACAAGCTGCACTGTGCGTGTTGAGTATTATACAGTGTGGGGCGAGTCACGCACTGTAATTTTATACCGAAGAAATTTTGGTTTATCTCACTGAATAGGTCTAAATCTGAGCATAGTCTTTGTGAAGACGGTGGCAGAGCCAGACATGTCCCTGCTTTCAGAAGCTGTGACTAAGCGCAGCTTTTCCATGAATGGCTTTTGAACGCTCCATTTATTCTTTCATGGCCTTTGATGATTTTATTCTGCCTGACCTGCTTGTGTAACTATTAGAAGACTCAATTAAACTTGACAAACTGCCATCAGTTCCAAACTGTCAAGCTGTGAAAAATACTTTCAGATATTAATCTCTGGCATAATATTGTGACATCTGAATGACTCAGAGGCTCAGATCCCATTTGTAGATTAACTCTTTATTATGAGCTACACGTGACCAAAAGTTCAGAAGTTTATAGAAATTTGCACAAGCCAATACAAAAGAAACAAATTACAGTTAAGATTAGAGTTTAGGGCAGGTTTTGTGGTACTATTTTTTTTATTTATATGAATTAAATATATTTTTCTCATCACCTTCTGTAGATGGCAAGCTTATAAACCTTTGTCATTAAAGTGCACTAATTGGTGTAAATATAAAAAAATCTTTAAAGGGAAATAAACGTGTTGCGAGTTTAAATAGTGTTTGGTCAGCAGAGATGGTGCACTTAGATCACAAAAGAAGCGTTATTTTTAATGCTTTAAGTATGGGTAGTTACAATTCAAATTGTTATAATTCAAAACGATTTACCAACAATGTATTGACCATGAGTCATTTGACTTACAAGTAAAAGTCAAATGACTCATGTTCAAATCCATCATTTTAATTAGGACATTTTATGTAGTTACAATTAAGCACAATGGAATGTTTGCTTGAAATTGTCTTGTTCTATTGGCAAATTTGCTTCTTTCTAGAAATAAGCAAGATTATCTGCCAAGTAAGACCATTTCTAGCTTGACATGACCAAAAATGTCCAGAAATTAGCTTAATGTTATATGTTTTATAATTAGTATTTGATCTATGTTCTTATATTCAATATATTTTTTTACCAGCTAATATTTCAGTTTTTGCAGTAAAGACCCTCTGGGCGACATCACACTGTCACACTTAGGCTGGCTGGGAGGATGCAAGTGCAGGTTCTCCACTCGGAGGCACGAGTCAGACAGAATCAGAGGGTTTGACAGAAGCCGGGAGAAGCGGAACGCGGAAGTGCGTGTGCTCTCCTGCCACGTGCTGTTTGCTGGCGTGGAGGATTGGCGTCCTCGGTCACTGGCGTGGATGGCGTGGACACAGACCACTCCATTATTTACTGCTTTTAGCAATATGTGACAGCAAGCTTTCCCCCCCCATAAAATTCTCAAAAGCATTTGTCAAATAACGTGTAATTTTCATTTGATCTTTTAAAGCTTTACTTTGGGATAGGGGCTTAAACGTTCTAAATGAAACAATGAACTGCAGAGCCCTCGTTTTTAAGCAATCCTCAGGTGTTTGTAGCGTGACTAAGCAAAGCCTTGTTATTTCCAGCAAGAGGATGGCTGTGTGTTTTGATTCACTATAGCCAGCTTCCTCTTTTGGCACAGAAACATGACTCTTCCCTATTCTTTCTCTCTTCCAGTAATTAATTTCGCATGAAAGTATTTTCCCAGAAAGTGGGCTGTTTGCCTGTCTGACTTTACACAGCAGGGAGACACACACGTCCAACAATACGGCTCTGTTCACACACTGTATTTGTTTAGCTTTGTTTTTATGAGGCTAAATTCTTGACTCAGGTCAGTTCAGGGCAAATTCTCATTCATGCCTAGTGTTCAGGTTTTCTTCTGAGTTATCCGTGAAGAAAGGGGAACACCAGTGTTCAGCTTTTATATAGAAAACACATACAGTATGTCAGATTCATGGATTCAGAACTTCAGTCTTGGACCTCTACTAAAAAACACTGTCTTACAGGATTTTCGAGAGAAACAAAAGTCTCTTCGAAGTCCAAAGATAGCCAATCAGCTAAGACATGTTTGCTCTCCAAAGTTTGCTGTAGTTTACTAATGTGGTTTCTGACACTGGTAATACTGAGCCAAACCATGGGAGTGTGTGATTATTGTAATTATTGTATATATTGTAGTTTTGTGTACATATAGACCATGATTTACTAAAGGTTTGCGTGTTAAAGGGTATGTCAACCCAACATTAAATTGTTTGAACATTAAACACATTCATAAACAAGATTATTGCTGTATTAATACAAGTGATTTGTTCAACAATTTTTTTTATTATGTTAACAAACGTATTTTCTACAATTCTGCCCCTCTATTACATATCAGTGGGCGGCAACCTTTCAACTGTAGACGCCCCTAAATGCGGAAGCAGCCGATCAAGTTCACTACAGTGATCACAAATGACACGTTTACTTCCAGAACCTTATTGTTCAGCTCTATAGAAAACGCATATCAAATTCAGCAGAGTCTCTCGTGTTACTCTAAAGCTCCAGTAAGGAATTTCTGCAACTCATAGGTCAATTTGTAGTGTTGCATCAACACAAGCCTTTGAGTAATAACAACGCCTCCAATGAATTGTATACATGCACATTTTCCACGCTCTTTGTGAGTAAACAGAGTTAAACCAGTGCCATCTTACAACCAGCTCTTGGGAAAGTTTATGACTATGAATATTGTTATTTAGGAGTTAAATTGAGCTTGAGGAGGTCAAGGAACCCATCATTCTTTCTTGAATTTCAACAATGTGGGAGCAATACTGTTCAATTTATGTGTTAATATATTCAGTTTTCAACATTGAAATCATGGAAATGGGATTAAAACACATTGTTGACGTATCCTATTTCATTATTCTTTGTTTGGCAGTTCTGGCATGAAATGATGATTTAAAAAAAAACCTCTGGTTCTTTTCTGGTAAAGATCCATGATGTAGTACAGTCTTTAAACTAGCGTAGTAAACACATTTTGCGTTAATGATCAAATGTATATACACAGCAAATAACAATTGCCTTGACTGAAGCAATATATTTTACAATTTTGAAATGAAAACGTTTATGTATAAAGCAGTGTGAAAGTGTATTGGATCATCATTATTATTATCACCATTATGCCATGCTATGGTTTACATTTTCATCAATTTATAGTTCAGCACCACTTGTTCACACAAACCAAAGGCTTCCCTGCGCTCCCACCCAATTTAAACCATGTGCATTTTAGTAACTTCATGCCTTGCAACCTTCGCATTGTGAGAGGGTGGAAGGGTTGGCACAAAGAAATTGGAGATCCATGCAACGTTGCACATGGTGGTCATGAAAACATAACATTCCAGCGTTTTGCAACCTAATCTCTATCTTCTACATATGTGAGAGTTTTGACACCTTTCCCTGTAATGAGAAACACATGTATAATGGAAATATAAGAACAGTTGTTGGGGCAGCAAATAAACGTTTGCAAATGTATCCAATAAATGCAAAACATTTACTTTTGTAAAACACTTTTATTAATTCTTCAGTCAAAAGTATTTGTAAATGAATCTCTAAATGTGTAGAATTCATCCTTTCAGAGATAAAGAATTTGTGGTTCTGCTTTGCCAACGTAATGAAAGTGGCTGGAATGACTTTGTAATGTACTGCTCCAGTGTTCGAAGGTTGAATAAAACATAACAGCTTTAGCAAGACTTTCTCTCATGTCTGTCTGATCAGACCTTTATGTCTGTAGTTTTGAATTTATGTTGTATTAGTTTAGAGTAAACGGTCTTTCTGACTTTTTGTCAGTCCAGGGAAACATGTGGACATTCTTATTTGTGGTAATTGCACAAATATGCTTCCGAAACCACATCTATTTTTAGTGGAACATCAAAAACCCAGCACCATCTGATATGGTATTAGGCGCAATGACTTTGCGTCTTTCCATCTTTAGCTCTTGACGTAGGACGTTGCAATTAACGTCATGAAAAGAGGCCCCTCAACATTACTCTAAAGCTCCAGTGAAGAACTCATAGGTCAGTTTATAATGCTGCATAAACACAGGCCTTATAGTAATAACAACGCCCACTCTTTGTGAGTAAACCCTGTGCATGTATACTATCTTACAACCAGATTTCAGGAAAGTCACTCGTATTGGAGAGATTTGTAAAGATGTTTGGTTATTGTTGTGGCAGTATAGTGCATGTACTGGATTAGAATTTGATGGATGGAAAGTTAAGACAGGTTTTCCTTTAACTTGCTTTCAGAGATGTGCAAGAGAATAAAATGGCTCTTTATGAAAACTAAAAGAATGTTATTTAAAATGACAGCAATCCAGTTTCATTTATTTAAAAAACACACACAAAAAAAAAAAAAACACATGGGATTTTAAAAAACATTTTACATTCCAGCTGCAGTATATAAATATTAAAATAAATAAATAACACATGACTAAAACTTTTTAACTCCAAAAAACCCTCCCCCAAAAAACACATTAAGATTTACAATCGTACAAAAAAGAGAGAGAGAAGAACCTCTTGTTTGAAATCTTGCAGTTGCGCAATTCGAAATTTTTTAGAGCTCTGAAGTCCTTTCTTTCAGTAAAACAGTGGGATTGACGTCACCCTCTCCGGAGGGAGTCGAATTCAAGTTAACATTTGCCAAATTGTGCACGTCGTCCTCGGGCACTTTGAAGGACACCATAGGGCAGGGCCCTTTAACATTGAGGCACACGAGCTTCCTCAGCGAGGCCGTGTTGACGATCTCAAATCCCACATTACCGCCGAACGTGCTGGGCATCCAGTACTCGGGGGAGCAGATGGGATTTCCCATGAGCCCTTTGAGGGAGTAGGGGGCACCCATCTCCACCATGGTCTCTCCGAACACAGCGCTGGGCCTCGCTTTCTCCACCAGCAGGCCGGTGTAGAGTTCCACAGAGTTCACGTCTCCATACAGGCTCTCCAGATCTGCTGCAAGCTCCTTGTCTCCTAAAACACACCAGAGAGAGAGATGCAGATTTCAGCTTGGTCTTATAATTATAAATTCATGATGGTTCAGGTTCTACTACCAAGCTAGCTAGCTAATTAGCTATTTGTTTTTACCCAGCCAGCTAGTTATATTTCTAACTTTATTTTATGGCGCTACTAGCTAGCTACTTATGTTTAGCTAACGTATGCCAAAGATAGCTCCTCATTGCCAGCTTTTTAATAGTAACTTAGCTTATTTAATAAGCCAATGCAAAATAGCTAGCTATAGAAAACAGTTTTTGATTTTTTATTATCATTAAAACATATTTCTCAGTCCATTTCAATCTGGATGTACACCGGTCTACTGTGATAATGAAATCTGAAATAGTTATAGCATTATTTCCGGGTGCAGAGTGGCCTGAAAATACGATACATGGTTTTTAAAAACAGTGTGGCCTACGTTTAAAAAAAGTAAAAATCATAGAAAGCATTTTTTCTACGTTGTTTTGATACCTCTAAAAGCTAAGAGTGATCACCTTAACAAGTCTGCTTTAGAGTCTTTTCCCTAACTGAGTAACTGAACCCCCCACACTGCTGCTCCTGCGTTTTATAGTGTTATACCATTTCACCACTATGTTCATGTTACTGGCACAAATGTCAATTGCAAAGCCTCACCGGTCATATCCTCAAAGGATCTGTAGGGCTGCATGTTGAAACGTTTCCTGTAAGCATTAAAGGATTGATAACGCATCTCTCGGCTGTACTCCAGGATTTTAGAAGCCATTCCCTGCACTCCAGCTGGCAGATTCCTTCCACCAGAGATCTGAAGAAATACACGATAAAGTCAGATAAGGTTCATATATCTCTGAATGAATTGATAGATTGTGTTTCAAGATGCCTAGGGGGACAATGGCACTGAAACCACTGTCAAGGCTTTTCTCCTGCCCCCCAGTCCCCCTGTTGCAACAGAGCTCTAGGGAGCTAATCGGCTCTGTTCCAGCGAGGGCAGAGCTAATTTCAGGCCCGGAAATACATAAACCAAGGCCTGAAACAATGACATGCAATGCATGACTATATTGCGCATCACAGTTTTTTGTGGTGCCTATTAATTACATGATTATCTCTCTTAAAGCATTATTAAAAACAACATACTGCACCTTTAAAATTATTGTAACACTATAATTTTTTTACTTGCTTTTTTAGGCATATTTTATACTAAATGTCTCGTACAAGCAATATCTTTCATACATTTTAAATGTATGAAACGTGTTATAAAAATAAAAGTTATTGTTTTAAATGTATATTACTACAATTAATAAAGAGACAGTGATATGATGAGATGCCCACCCTGCCAGCCAGTTGCTTGCTGAAGGACTCCACCAGGTTGCTGATCCCGTGCTCCGCCACTATGGAGTTGTTGAAGAGAAACTGCGGGTGCGTGTAGACCTGTTGCTGGATCTGAAACGTGTCAGGCATCAGCGGGTGCCAGTGGTACAGCGTGTTGAACTCAGCAGCGATGCGGTTCTGATACTGGAACCTCTGGTTGAAGAGGAGCTCAGGGTTGAACTTCAGCTTGAGGTTGTAGCCGCTCAGGTGCTGAACGTAGTCCTCAATCACAATTTTGATGGTTTCACCTGGGGGAGATCAATGCACTTTAACCTTCTGCTCTTTACTTGGCAATGAGCGTCTTATTGACATGGGCAATTTCATAGCAAGACAACTGAGCAATTAATTTAAAAAATACCCGATATATCTTATCCCATCTCAATTATAAGCAATATTAATGGAGCCCCAAAAGCCCTTCCCATGCTCGAGGATCCTCCTGATGGCAGGTGAGATTGGAAATAAGAGATGGAGGGAATAGGACAGCCACTAACATCACCTTTTGATAAACACCAGTCAGTTTGGAAGTTTGCTCACCGATCAGAATAAGGCGCGTGGTTTGGAAGAGGCGTTCGTCGTCCCAGTCGGGATGCTCCTGCTTCAGGACGTCGCACACTCGGTTGTGCTCCCTCATCCAGATGGTGGCGTACATCATGAGGCCGGGGACCAGGCCGAACGCCTCGTGGCCCACGGCGAACTGGAACACCTCAGGGACGTGGGGTGGGTAGTGCATTTCGACCCGGACGTCTTTAACCAGAGGGGGGTACACCTCACCGTCCAACACCTGGGTTCACAACACACCAGAAGTTTAGATATACTCTTTCACACTAAAATGTGTTCTTCCACATTCCCTTTTCTCAGGAGAACCGATTAAGAACCTTAGATGAAACATCTTCAAGATTGTAAAACAAGTCCAGTCGCATTTACTTCTTGACGTTCAAAATGCATGGCTGAAAAGCTTCACAGGCATATCGTGACTACATGTATACGCAAAGGTTGTCTAGAATGGTATGCAAGTATGTAAGATTTAAGACACAGATATAGTGTTGAAGAGGGTCACACAGGAAGTATACATTGCATCATACCTGATATTTCAGCTTTCCGTCTTTGAAAAGCCTCAGTTTGTGCTGTCTCTCCAGATTGTCTCCATAAATGTGACTCAAATCCACCTGAAACACCACACAATAAAGAAAATTATTGTTTACACGTGTAAAGTTCAGTTAACTTTTCAAAGCTTCAGTTTGGGGCAGGAGCTCAAAAGTTACACCATCACTACATTAGTACATCACACTGTTATCCCTTAACTGTCAGTGAGACACTGAAGGTCTACATTGGTCTATATGGACCACTACTAGACCCTTATTTAGGTGTATATGCTTAAGCTATGCTAATATGTTCATATTTTCCTGAGCAATATGTTAAGGAAATTGCAAGTTCAAATCCCAGCACTTCCAGAGAGTTTCAGCAAAACCCTTAACCCTTCAGCTCTATGCTTGTAAGTCACTTTAGACAAAATATATAGAATTGTGGCTGTAAATGGCACTCACTCCGTGGCCCAGGGCTTTGGTGAATGCAGGTCCTTTCTTTAAGTCGGACTTGAAGAACTGGTGAGTGAAGTGCTGGGCGAAGAAAGCAAACATCAGGCTCGTGCCTTGCGGGTCTGGAATGAATCTTTGTCTCAGGAGGACTTTCTCCACCACCTGCTTGGCATCAGGAAGAGACGCGGTGCCCACCGATGGACAGTGTTTGGGCAATGGGGGTAAAGTGCGGGTGTAGTAGGACATGTTGGAGTACGCCTCCCAATTTTTGTAGCTGTAAACAGAATTGTAAGTTGGTGGGCTGTCCACCAGATTTGACCTCGCTGAAAATTAAGAAGAAAACAAATACCCAAATGAGAAACAGTTAATTGGAAAAATAGGAGGTGGAACGGTATGTTACACTGATTGTATGATAACTGTACAACCCAGGAGGACATTAAATGCCATATAACACTGCAGTTTCGGGTTAAGGGAAACTGCTAGAATATTTTTTAAGTGGACCTAGACAATGTTGAAATACCGTTTTCCCTGATTTTCACCAAAAACTAAGACACCCCGTTATAAAAAAATCTTGGCATATTTCATGATAAACTAATGTTTCTTTATGATGCTATTATCTATCCCTGTCTAGCATTACATTAATGGTATAGCCCAGTTCAGATTCCAGTATCACGGCATACCGTCATTCTGGTATATCGTCCCAGCACTCATTTAATAACATGAGGCACACATTATATTAATTTACTCAAAAACTCAGCGTACATGTGAGGACGTAGCTCATGATGGCGTCCCTCAGAAACGAGATGTTGTTAATGATGTTCCAGATCCATTTGTAATGCGTCAGCAGGTGATGCACCGTGTTTGGGTTTGGCTTAAGGATGGATTTGAGCCGCGTGGAAAGTTCCGCTATACACAAAAAGAGAACGTTAGGATAACGAGCATCATAGTCGACAGTGGATTTCTGATCGGACAGGACATTAGTGGACACATGGTATTGCGTGACTTACGTGTGGTGCAGTTCTCGCCGTAGTATCCAGTCCTGGTGCAGTCGCACTCATAGGCATCTAGACCTTTAGATACGCACACACCCCGGTTCTGACAGGGCTGTGAGCAGCAGGGATCCACTGTAACATCAAGCACACAGGAAACACGGTTTAGTTTACATCTGGATAGAAAGGTCCATTCAGAAAATAAAGGAATAAAGTCTTGTTTTTTGGAAAGAGAAGAAGAAGTACAACTACATCTGTTCTATCTACTAGAATAATATAGTATCATGCACTAAATACAGGTCAAATTAATTTACCTCCATCGCAGAAAAAGATCTTCAAGCTCAAAAGCAAGAGCAGGCAAACCCCGTTCTTATACATTCCAGAAATCTCCAACTGATTTTAAGTGTCTCCTCCTGACGCTCAGCTGTGTGTTGTGCGCTCTGAGTGTCTGGAGCTCACTAACTGTTCCTTCATGCTCTCCTGTCCTCCTTAAATAGGCGCAGGAGAAAGTGATTACATCCTCCTGCGGAAGGTGACATCAGTCAAAAAAATTCTGGTATTTCGACAACGTCAACACGTCACGCCTGCAGGTTTTAAAATGTTCCACCTCTGTCTTTCACAAAGAAATTCAGTCTAACTCTGTGTTGGCTTGATGATTTGCGCCACTCTGTGGAAAAGTCTGTGAATACGTTCAAATGCGTAATTATTACTGGGACACTCCCCTCAAGCCTATTCCATCCTGCATCATAAATTAATACAATTATTGTTCTTTTGTTCAAAATTGTCCCATGTGAGTTAAAAGTTTATTTAGAAAAATAAATAAATAAATTCTCATGAAACTACAGACAGGAACGCGCCTGTAGCACTTAACAGTCGCGTTTGCAGTATTGTATTTCTGAGGCACTGCATTTAACTAAGATCTACCTACCCTACGTTAAGGTACGTTTTGTAGTGTCAGATTGAGATGATTGTTTAGTCCCCATCACCACTTGCTTTATTAGCAAACTACCAGGCTAAGTAAATGTTAAATGATTGCACCCGTATTGTCAGATAATGTTGGGGTTGATATGCCACAGTCAACAACAACATAAAGCATATCAAGCACATCAATTCCAATATTATCGAACAATTTCTTTTTTAAAGTTAATGTAAGCTAGGTAGAGAATTCTTGTCTTCATTCAGACAAAATACATCAGCTGAAATGTATAGATTGGCCAACTGTCTTCGTAAAAGAACAAGGTAAATCAAAATGATAATAAAATGTTAACTATTTTGCTGTTTTGAATAATAAATTGTGTGCCTTCTGGGTAAATTGCACTCCAGAAGTCTAGGGTATAGTTACGCTTACTTGATCCCTCACTGGCTGTCATTTAACACACTTTATTTAAACGGATTAAGTAATGGAGCAGCCACCAGTGTTCAATTTGTCAATAAAATTACTGTCAAAAGTCTTGGGAAGGGGTTTCTAAAACCCTGACAAAAAAGGGTTTCTAATTTTGTAAAGAAGAAGAAAAAAACCAAGATGGAGAATCTACATAGCGATAATGCCAAAATGATTTGAACTTCAGCTGCTTATTGATAAAAAATATTAGGTAACAAAAATACATTGTGAGGACAATATTAACACCCTAAAAACACTAAGTTTGGCACCCTATATGAAAATATTTTTTAGTCAGTAAACTTGCTTATGTTGTTTCTGACAGTATATGCCGTGCATAATAATACTATCTATAAAATTGACAAAAGTATGTTGCATAGCTAGAAACAGTAGCAGTGGCCAGTTTGCAAGCTCTATAGGTGGTAAATCCATATTAAATCCAGGTTAAAAAACATACTTATTTAACCTGGCCTATTCATCGTTGTCTTTTAGTGGCCTTGTATTGTTTGAAATATACTTTTCATGCGTAGTAATTCGCATAGATTTATAGTTAATTCATTCATGTATGATGTGCAGATGGTTTGATTCCATGTGCTTTATCATAAACACTTTGTTTGACGCTTTAATTTATTTGATTAAATGAAAAGGTCAAACGAAACACTTTGAGATTCTGGACTTAAAAGTGCTATATAGATAAAGATTTTTTTGTTTGTTTGTTTGTTTTGTTATTATTATATCTAAAAAATAAATGTCTTTTTAAGCAAATGGTTTGGAGTCGCTTCACCGCAAGCATCCGACTCGGGCGCCTTGCAAAATTTCCAAATTTGAAAAGCCGAATTGGATGTTGGATGCTAAAATATTTCTGATTAGATTTGTATATTAGATTTTATTTTGTATTTTTATTTATTTTTGTAAATACTGACCCATTCTGATATTTTATGAAATAGTGTATGTACAAAGTGTAGGCTGTTATGAATGCACTATGTGTGTGAGCCCATTGGCCTTCCACAGTGGGTGGGACTTCAGGAGGCTGGCCGATCAGCTGTCTCCTCTTCTGTACCTCCACTTGCACAGGGTCGGAGAGAGAGAGACAGAAAGACAGACAGACAGCTGAGAAAGCTGAAAGAGGAGCGCTGTCGGCTGAAGGATAGGCTATGATTCTTCCCCACGGTAAAGGTAAGCTGAACTGGGACTTAAACCAGTCCTCTGTGATTGCAGAAACTCTTTATTGATTTTAATGTAACTTATTCCCAGCTGTAAAAAATAAATAAATAATAATCATAATTTAAAAAAAAATTTTTTTTACTTTTTTTCCTTTTCATTTCTCCGAGTTGTCGGACCTGCACTCATTTAATAAGTTCCGCAAAGAAAAGCTGAGGCTTGTGAAAATTCATTATTAAGATTATTCAGTGACTGACCGACTGACGCCCGTGGTGGAAGCGCGCATGCGCGAGAGTGACTTTAAGAAGTGTACAGCACCTACAATAGTCTAATAAATGAAAGGTTGCTCATATCCTGTTACAACAAACAGCAGTAAATGATTTATTTTTTATTTATTTTGCCATAAGGTGAGACCATTGTTGTTCCACTAATCATTTAACCATAGATAGGTAGTAAAATACGGATTAAAAAATAAGATTTTTTTATAAGAAGGTACTGTACAGAAGCCATAAAAGGCCATATTTTATTTACCTCCTCCCTTTTACATATTTAATTTACTTTACCTATTTAGTGTCATGGTTATTTTTTGGGATCTAGAGCTATTTATGTCATTATCACAAGATAACCGATGTTTTCTCGAGATGATGGAATCAGTTTCTGATTACCATAATGAAACTTTGTCTCCCCTAGATAAAGACATAATTAATTTGAGATGTCAAAAAAAAAACATAACATTGTTTTGTTTTCTTAAGATAACGAACTGAAGGTGTAGAGGCCTATTCAAATGTATTTATATGTTTATCACACTTAAGATATGTCCAAACATAAGCCTATTATTTTCATTTGTAATGCTTTATGGTTGTTCGAGTAACACTTTAGATGAAGGGTGTCACGTATTACACTTTATAGAGTAGGCCAGTTCCTGAATGTATAAATCAACATTCATGAACTATTCATGTTTTCCATGACATTAATATGGGCTACTATGTCAGATTTGTTTCAAAATAAAGGTAAGCTTATACTATATTATTTTCAATAGAATTCTTCATATTTGAAGAGCCTAATAATTACCTGCCTTTGTTTTTTTTTTAACTCAACGGTTACATTACTGAAATGCATGTTATTTGGAACAAAGAGAAATCTCCTTTTATTCATGTGGTATTTCAGTATCTACAGGCGAATGCATGAGTATTATGGCCATGTAAATGCCTTCAAGAGCCAGTGATGCCTTATGAAGTGTTTGTGTGAGATGTTATGAATTTTTACATAGACATCCTTCATAGAAATGGTTAGTTCTGTTCTAAATTTGTGTTAAACGATGTGTCCAGCAATAATAATGTTTGATGTTTTTTAAGGCTTCAGCTACTGTAGGCCTACCACCATGTCATCAAGATCTCAAGAAAATGACATTTGTTATCTCGTGATATTGACGTAAATAAAATCACGGAAAAACGAATCAAATGAACTCATTATCATGGGAAACTGAGTCAATAAATTATGTGAACCCATGGCCTTTTCGGGCTTCTGTAATACTGCCCTGTGTCATTGGTGAAAAGGATATGAAAAGCCAGACACGCCAGTGGCATCACCAGTGGAGGGGGCAACATTCCATCCAAGTTGGCTTGAAATGAATTTAGAGCGTTTGGAGATTTTCTCCAAAATTGCCGGTACACTGTGCAGCATTTGGATGTAAGAGGTTGCCAACACAAAACAAGAGAACAGTGAATCACGTTTCAATGGTGAAAGCACTGACAATATGGGTATCTTCATGATGATGGTCTTTATGAAGTTAAGGTTAGAGCTGCTGGCTATCTGAGTTTACAGTTCAGGCGGTTTTATACTGCTCACCTTTTCTTTAATTTGAAGTTCTTGATATTTGAGCTAACATCTGAAAAGTGTTATTTTCACTCTTTGGGGTCCAGTGTCATTTATTGACTGAAAGTTATATGTTAATCCTCTCGGGACACGTTTGCACTTAACTAAGTTTGTTCTTTCAAGATCCATGTGTTACATTTTAGACCTCTGGGAATATAGTTATAGGCAAAACCAGCTGAGCCTTTTTAGATACAGAAATTGCGTGTTGCACTATTACTACCTTTTTTTTATTGACCGTGAGACGTTCCTCTTTCCCAGTTTATTGCCTCATTTTTCTCTTTAGTTGGCAGATGCTGTCCAAGACAAACAGAAGCCTTTCCTGACTTCTAAATGTGTTTCCTCACTGTGAGACTTACATTGCTGGCAGGATGTCCTCCATGGACCCCTATCAGTACATTATAGTAAGTCTGGCCTTTTATAGTGGAGGCATTGAGTGTTATTGGGGATTATTTTTACTGGAAATGTGATTGTTGGTCATGTGGGATTTACCAACCAAAATGGTTTTTTTTGGCATGTTCACTGGATGGGCTGAAATGTGACTCATTTGCATGTCATTCGACAGTGACAGTACATCAGACTGCATTAACACTACCGTGTCAGTTTATTAGGATATTGGAGAAAGTTAGATCAAACTGTTTCCTGGCTTGCATGTGGAAAAACCCAAATTCCTGCACCGCACACCCACTACAGTCAGACAAAGTGAACTGTTTATAAAAATCCAACCCAAGGCGAGAATAATCCGGTTCAGTTCTGTTCTCGACTGCATGAGCACACACCTTACATCAGATGTTTTTATGGGGTAGTTTCCTGTCTGGATGTTGTGGGATTTATTAGTCACCGATATGAGTGTTTTGTGTCGTCAGGTCGAGCATCAGTATTCTCACAGGTTCCGAGTGACTGTGGTGAGGGCGGAGAATGTCACCAAAGGAAAACTCGGGGACTTGCGTGAGTGCGCACTTCTTTTTGCCAGCTTCTGATTTGACAGAGAAATGGCCCGTTTGATGAAGCATGCTGTGTGTATCTGTGTGTGAGCAGTGGACACGCCGGACCCGTATGTGGAGCTGTCGATTCCAACTGCTCCGGAGTCGAGAACACGAACACGTCACATAGACAATGACATCAATCCGAAGTGGAACGAAACCTTCGAGTTCCTTCTGGACCCCCAACAGGAGAATGTGCTGGAGGTGAGGAAATAATTACTTTGTAAACATCACCAGATTTTCATATTCGGATCTAATATTATCCAACTATCCAACGCATATACCCATCATCCAGTCACAGATATGCCAGTTATGTGGATTAGCAGTGATTTTAAGTGACTAGCAATGCTCTTGCAACACACTTTCCCTTTTCATCTTTTAGATGACCTTAATGGACGCCAACTATGTCATGGATGAAACTCTGGGCACAGCTACATACTCAATCAACAAACTCAAAATAGAGAAGCCAGAGATGGTTACATTGTCAATTGGCAAGGTAGGCCACCACGTATTCAAGGGTTAAATAGTTATGTTTATATTGGGTACCATGGTAGAGCAGTTCCGAGTTATAATGTTCATTCAGTATCTCAAACAGGCTTGCTTATGTGGTTTCTGACACACTGTTATCT
>JAOUQW010000047.1:16555608-16566129 GCA_028565825.1 Olivaichthys viedmensis | reverse complement strand
CTGAAATTTGTATAAGCCCACCACACATGTATATCCTCAGCTTTGGTGGCCACCCTGTTAATGCCTTTGTACCCCTCTTGGCCCCCCCATGAAAGAAATCCTAGAACCACCCCTGGCACCTTCCCATGTAAAAGATACATACTAAAGGTACAAAAGATGTACCCTTGTGGGTACCGCCCCAGCGACAAGAAAAGGTACAATTTAGTACCTTTTTTTCTGAGAGTGTATCAGGTGTCACTGGTACTACAATTGGAATCTTGTTCGGGTCAGATCAGACCAAAATCAAACTTTTTTTGTCCATGCGCACCATCGGCATGTTTGGGGGGAAAAAAGGGGGCAGTCCACATGCGCAAACCTAAGAATATAAAGAATCTTGAAATGTTCTGCATGGAGGAGTGGCCAAGATCGCTTTATAAATGTTATCCAACCTTGTTCTGCTTTAGGGCTGTTTACTCTTTCATGTGTTGCAGCCTTTCACGTGGTGAAATTTTGACCTATATAAAGTGGACTTAGGAGATCATCTCATCTCAACCGTCTTATCTACAACCAAAGTTCTGGAATTTTGAAGTGTCCTCCCCCAAACAGAAATGAAAAAGACACACATGTCCACTTCTTCTTTCCACTTCGCCTTGGAGGATTCCATGTTTCCATCATAACGGAGCATTTCGGCATAAAACTATCGTTTAACAGGTTGTTTGTTTATGTTATAACTGACAGGATTTGAAAGCTGTTCAGAAGATACAAAAGAGATTGGAGGCAGTTATAAAGGGTGGGCATACAAGTTATTAGAGAATATTTCGGGACCTTGAAATTACAAGGTTCCATCTGACTTTTTTGGCAAAAATGAGTTAATGTTATTAATATGTGCCACTGAATGTATGTGAGAAGTTAAAAAATTGTATCTGCTTTGCCGTTATTGAGGGGCAGAACCTTATGGCTCAATATCTTAAAATCATAGATTGAACCTTATAATTCCAAGGTCTTGGTTTATAATCACATTCAGAAAGGGAGATGCAAACTTTTGAAATGATATCACTATTTTTTCACTGTTAATATCTTAACATGCACTGTTTGACAATGGTACGCAAACTTTTACACCCAACTGTAGCTAATTAACAAACAGCTAATTGGCACACTAGCTACTAACAGGCCGATATGCCTGTACATAGCTCCGGTTCCCGCTACACACTCCTTCCCTTGTGCTGCAAGTAGCCACTGATGCACCCTTCTGAGCTGTGAGGGGAAAGTCGATGAGCAAGGGTTGAAAACAGTATTGGAATGCGGGGTTTGAATATTGGGTCCACTTCATCACAGTGTGTGTGTGTGTGTGTGTGTGTGTGTTTTAGGTGTGTGGGGCAGTGCTTTCTCTATCCTGTTCAATCGGGTCATCGGACTGAAAGAGACGACTGGCTGCAGCAGCACCATGGAGGAGGAGCTCGGTAAGAATCAGTCTCATCTCTTTGGTTTCTTATCACTTTGGCGGTGTTTGACTTTGTGCCTACATTATAAATCTGTCTCTGAGATGGTAATCTGTAAGTCATGATGGTATTTGGGATACATAGGCGATTACATGACAGGCTGTCAGGATGAGACACGCAGATCGGAATTTCAAACAAAGGGCCCTATTTATTGACTTGGATATTAAAAATGAATTGGAAATTGATTTTTCAGCATTGTACAGCTTTCAAATGTACTTGGTGTGATAAACACAACTCGTACTTGGTTAATCCAGACAGAAAGCACACACACACTTCAATGTTCAGGTCAGATTTGCCCGTTTTCTGACAAGGTGCGCAAAAACAGAGGTTTATGCTGCGCCCGCTATATGTTCATTAGGCAGGGTTCACATGTGTTCACTTGCATGCACGCTCTTTGTAGATAATCTGCCACAGCGCGAATGAAAGCTATAATGGCTGTAATTAGCGCTTCTTTTAATATACATAGTCCTAAGTTTAGTGTCTTTAGGATTCAAAAGCACAGATCAAAACATACATGTTGAATATGTTGGAAGAAAAAAGCAGATTTGGCCGCCGAGCTGAAGAAGTTGTTTTATTGCTGTGAAATCAGCCAACACAAATGGTGAAGAGTGTGTGTGTGTGTTTGTGTAGGCTTGAGACAGAACCATAAAGAAGCCGCTCTGCATTCTTTCTGTCAGGTGCTCGTAAGTGCTCGTACTGGTTCTGCGGAGAATGTGTGATTGACACATAGCTGCTTTTAAAAAAATAAACAGTGGGTGGGATCAGAGTGATAACTTTCTTCGTCATACAAAGACTGTGGCGTATAAACCCAGTTTAGATCTTCAACACCCTGTTTACACACCCACACACAAAAGCTGATTTAGCAGCATGTTCAGCGCTACTGAATCGATACAGGTGTCTTTGTATCTGGAAAGTTCTAGACCATGTGGCCTCTGTTCACACTAGCAAGCAACAAGTCGCTGATGTCGCTCTAGGTTTGTCTTGTGGGTTTAGTGTTCCTGAAAAGGAACTGAAGCTATGAGAGGACAGAATCCGGGGGACATTGGACAGCCTGCACCATAGGACTGGTCCGAGGAATTTACTGGAACAGTTGTTCACTTTAACAGCTGTTATTTCCCTGTTTTCATGATTATTGGGAAATTATTTAAAAGTTCATTCAAAGGTCAAAGTTCATTCCTTTGTGTATTTGGTTTTTATCTGCAGAGCAAATTAAGCCAGAGCATATTGTCGGACATGACTCGACAGACAACGAAGAGGAGCCGCGCAGGAGTGAGTCGCTTTTTTAGTTCACACACACTTTATCCAGCCGAGTTCACACACACTTTATCCAGCCGAGTTCACACATACTTTATCCAGCCGAGTTCACACTTTATCCAGCCGAGTTCACACACACTTTATCCAGCCGAGTTCACACTTTATCCAGCCGAGTTCACACACAATTTATCCAGCAGAGTTCACACACACTTTATCCAGCTGAGTTCACACACACTTTATACAGCTTACAGTTATCATACAAGCCATCTGTCTCGCTCCATTTCTCTCTCCATGTCTTTTCTTTTCTCCTCTGTCCTATTTTCCTTTTCTCTCTGTTCTTTCTTCATTTATCGCTCTCTCCCCCTTTACCTGTTTTTCTTTTTCTCTATTCTTCTCCCCCTCTCCTTCCCTGTTTTCTTGTCTTTCTCTCCCTCTATATTTTTCTATCTCCCCTCTTCTGTTTTATTTTGACTTAGCTTTTTTCCCGTCTTTCTCCCCCTTTCTTTTTTCTTCTACTCGCTTTTCTTATTTCCCCTCGCTTCTTTGCCTCTCATTTCCCCATCTTCTTCTCTATACCTTCCTTTTTCCCACCTCTTTCTTTGCTCCTCGCTTCCTTTCCTTACCCGTTTCCCTGTTTTTCTCATTTCCTTTCTTTCCCCCGTATTCTTCCTCCTACTCTTTATCCCTCTTTCTTTATTTCTCCTTACATGTTTTTGCTTCTTCTCTTTCTATCTCGCTCTCTCTCTCTCTCTCAGTGGGTACGGAGTCTGTGGAGGTGGAGGAGGAGCGACAGCGTAACGCCCAGGCCAGCTGGGTGCAGCGGATGTTCACCTCCATGGTGGGCGACACTTCGCTGTTTAACACACGTGAAGGCCGAGCGGGAAAAGTGCACAACTTTATGCTGGGGCTGAACCTGAACACCACTGTGCCCTTCACAACCCACAGCCTCATGCCACAGATCTCTATTGAGGACGAGGTGGACGCCGTCACAGGTGCACAAACACACTTTCTTTTTCTGTTAGCTGCTTAAAGGAACAGTTCGGCGAAAACTCTTGGCGTCCGACATTTGCTTCTTTACTTTTGCACTGGGCCTACGAGGCTAATGATGCTAACAAATAAATAGTTCCTGTAAATATCTGCCGCAAACTGCATCCACTTCTTCAGTGATGTCACACAGACTAGTAATTAAACTAGAGGTGGGACCTCTGAATATGCTGGCTTGGTGGGTCTTGGAGGCAGGAGGCTCCGGTCAGAGAGCAGGGCATGGAGAAACAGGTGTCCAGCGATGAATTTTATTTTCTCAATGGAACATTACAGTGTGCAATTACACTGGCTTAAGTACAAAAGCACACATGCAAACAATAGGCATGCGTGTGTGCGTGCGTGTGTGCGTGTGTGGCTGCAAACACAAATGGCACAAACAACAATAATGAGTAAATTAAATCTTGTGCATGATATTGAGCCTTACACTGACTGACATGCATAGTCATCAGTGCAACTGAAAAGGAACAGGCTACTAGCTAATTACATTTAGCTGGCTATATGCGACTTAGCTAGGAAACTAGCAACTGAAATTGTCAAATAATTAAGCTACATTAACAGTGTACACAGTTAACTCAAATAATACACAAACATAAACCTGAACAAAACTTGAAAATGCTGTAATGTTATGGGGGCAGCCAACTTGGACAACCAAAAATATTAAAAAATTCTTAGCGCAGTTTGGTTTCAGTCCACCCCCTAAAATAAAATTCAAAGGTTGAAGGCAGAATTGTACCAGAAGGCTGGAAGTCATGCGGATGACAATATAGTTTCACTTTGAACTTCAGTCTGTAAATACAGACTATCCCAGCTATTTTACAACATTGTTTATTTAAAAATGAAACTATGTAGCTTAACTATGTAATTTTAAGCAAGCATATGAAGATTTGGTCATGTATTTATGGAAAACATTTTGAGTGAGACAGACTTCCATTACTTGTTTAGTTACATTAGCCTCGTAGTTCCGATGCAAAACTAAAAAAGCAAACTTCAGACACCAAACATGCCTTCGGCAAATTGACTACATTTGGGGCAAAACAGGGAAATTGAGTAAAATTCATTTTTGGCTGAACTTTAGCTGCTTAACACGCATAGAATGTGAGAAAATAAGGGAAACAGGGCAAAAAAGCACAAAAGATCGTTCATAAACCAAATTGCAGGTCCATACACCTCACTGAATGCAGACTTAACACTCTAGAAAGGAATTGAGAAAGGTAAGCCCCTTATGTATGCACACTCACTCCTCTGCATGCCGCTGCAGGTTTGGCCCTAAGCACTGAGCTGTACTGCTTTCAGTTTGTGGCAGTAAATAAAGTCGTGTTTCAGTGTGTCATCTCACAGTGAGTCATAGTGTCATTTTCCATTCGCGGTGCAGTGGGGAGAAAACGCAGTTCATGTCCAAGGCCATGGCCGGACTTCTGCACGGGCTAACTTGGGCTGTAGCCCAGGGCCCCAAATTAATCAAAACCTATGAATAAATATTTGGGTTTTTAGTCCAGCGATTGTAATATTTTTAAAGAAACATTGCCGCCGGCTCGTCCAAGTTCAATACTTGAAAGAGGTGCTTTGATTTGCTTCGTTATACGTCGGTCATATTTGGCTTTTGTTCATTGGTTTAAGTTTTGCCAATGGGAGGGTTACGAACTCACGCAGGTGCAGTCACATAGGCTTTGATTTAGCTAGCGAATTGTCATCATGTCGGATAACCGAAAATATTTATGATAGTGGAGAGCAAAAAAAAAACTAAAACTGACTGGATATTTCAAATTGACGATGTGACTCCAGCTGCGGTACTATCATCATCAACCTCTCCTCAGACCGGTGCATGCAGCGCGGCATGTTCATCAGTTAACCTTGCCAAAGCTAAGTTGTGTGGGCTACGTAGAGGTGAGGTGAGGTTACTGTGGTGACATGGTGTCTCTTGATACTTTCAGAATTGCTGCACTGGTAACCCTGGTCTTTTATTTTTTGTTTGCCATGGTAATCCCTCTTTTTTCTCTCTCTCTGATGCACACACACACACACACACTTCTGATAAATAATTTGCTCACTTTTGCATTCTTGTGTTGTGATTGCAATTAATTATAACTTTCAACGACAGTATGTCTCCCTCTGTTTATAATCTGTGATTCAGTTTCTGTGCTTTAGTTACTGTCCATAAGGGTTGACGTTGCCTCTCTGCTCAGTGACTACTTACTGTTTGATGTTATAGTAGCCTTGCTTTGTAGATTCATGTCATGGTGTAGGTATAGGGCCTCAACAATTGCTCAGGCCCAAGAGCCCCCACCACCCTAAGTCCACTCCTGTTCAAGACGCATTCTAAAAACACAAGTGTGAATTTTTTTGGACTAGTTTAGACTTTTTGCAAGATTTAATAAAACATTGTGTAACATTGTAGTCCATTATATCCTACATGTGTTTTGTCAGAGCCATATATACTCACTTCAACACTATAATCAAGAGGAAGCTCCCCCCAAGTTAATGCTAATAACGTTTTTGGAAAAGATTTGAATGATTTGAAAGAGTAATGTGTACCTTTCATTTTTGGCCAAACTACAGTATACATAATCAATGATTCGGAGTATGTAAGATGCATTCAAAGCAGCCAACAATTCATTATGACAACGATTTAGAGTTTTAATGCGATACGATGCGATAAAACCTGGCAGGCAAAGAGACCACGCCTCCTTCCCTGGGACTGACAGGCACAGAGGAGCATTGAGTGAGAGAGGGAAACGCACAGTGCCAAAGGAAACTCCATCTTGAACGCCATGATCAAAAACATGATCAAGATGCAGTCTTGCTCTACCGAATAGCACCACCACAGAAAAGCGTTTGCCCTATTGTCCGAAGATCGCGAGTTCGAATCCAAGAGAGGCCACAGCCTTCCGTGGCCGGGAGTCCAAGAGAGCATAATTTGCCCTGCTCTCTGGGTGGCAAGAATGGCGTTTCTCTCTCTCCCCCATCAGTCAGAGCGACACTAGCCAATCATGGGCGTCTGTAAGCTCATTTAGGGCGGTTAGTGC
The DNA here is from genome assembly GCA_028565825.1 of Olivaichthys viedmensis. Classification (NCBI taxonomy): domain Eukaryota; kingdom Metazoa; phylum Chordata; class Actinopteri; order Siluriformes; family Diplomystidae; genus Olivaichthys; species Olivaichthys viedmensis. Next base: position 16,559,330 of record JAOUQW010000047.1, on the reverse strand, counting down.
TTTCCTCCAAGTGCCTTGTGACATTGCATGAGCAACAGTTTGAAAAGATGCAGTGGCAGAGCTGCACATGTCTCAGAGGAAGCATGTGTTAGCCCTCACTCTCCCCAGTTAGTAACCGTCATGCTAGAACTAACTAGTGGGTGGGAATTGGCAATGACCAAATTGTGAATAAAATGGGGTAAAAATCCAGAAAATAAATGAATAAATGAAAAAAAAAGATGCAGAGTTGCTGAAGATTCAGTCTTCATTGACCCTCCTCAAAGAGCAGATTAATCTATATGACTCGAGTGTTGATTATGATTTGCCGCGTTTTATGAATCTGAATTTGAGAGTCCCTATGTTTGGTCTTCTCATAGATCCCTACGAGTTTGAGCGCATCTACGAGCCTCTGGACGTCAAGAGTAAGAAGATTCATGTGGTGGACAGCGGCCTGACCTTTAACCTGCCTTACCCCCTGATCCTGCGACCCCAGCGAGGCGTCGATCTCATCATTTCTTTCGATTTCTCAGCCAGGCCGAGCGACTCCAGTCCTCCCTTTAAGGTTACTCAGATTTAACATGCGTTCCCATATTGGGCTGTAAAGTGTGACAATATTGTTGCATGTGCTGGGACGATTTCATGCGTTGCTAAATCCAAAAAGATCAACGTCACACAGCAAAATAACTTTTGTGAATGTGCATCCGCTTCCAAATATTAGTGCATTCACGAGATGACGACTTTGCGATTCTACTAGGAGCTGTTCATCTCACCAGAATTATTTGTTTCTATTGCATCTTGCACAAATGCCAAAATGGATACACTAACCACTATGATAGCTGGCAGTTAGCTAAACCATATTTTAGTGTCTGACTGGTTTAGTTTAGACTGGAAAGCTAAATGCTACAATCTAAAAATTGAACCTACACTATACTGTGTATCATTACTATAAGATGATGGGGAATGTGTAATAGATATTCTTAGAGTTAAACCCTGCATTACACTCCTCACTTCCTTTAACTGGGAAAGCCACTTCTCTTTTTTGCTTGTGTTTGTTTATTATGTGATGTCACACTCTGTCGAGTCAGACCTTTCAGAAAATTCTGAGTTTCCTTCGGGTAAGTACGAAAAAGACGCAAACTGGTTTCCACAAGTCGGAAACTGGTATACTGGTGCTATACTGGTAGTTGTAGTCGATTCAGACTTTACATTCTCTCTTGATTTTTCAGTTAAAATAAAGAATTTACAGGGATAACCTTCTTTAAAAGTATTATCATGGACATTTTATCTCTGGGCTGCAATATTTTAATTTGTGCAACTTTTCTTGCACCAGTGCTACCTACACCCCTGCCAAAAATATGAATGAAGATATTCAAAATTCAGATTTAACTTTTTCTGCACCAAGTTATAGTCATGAGCACCTGATCCATGATCTCATTCTCTTATTGCCTCCTGAGGTGACTGGATAAACGTGACTCATTACGTACAGCTTGTAAGTGCTTGAATAGACGGACATAATTGCGAAATGAAAAGTGCATCTCGAGTTGTTGCAGATTACGGAAAGTCAAGAGAGAGCTATAACGGCCACTCTTAGCCCTGTTAAAGGACGGGGTATGGTTTTTATCGGCACAAACCAAGTAACCTTCTTTTTTTAGTGTATCTTTGTTATGACTGTATCTCTTTATGACTTTTGATCTCATCGTTTTAATAGGACTGTATCTTGATACGCTTGTTTTTTTATATAACCACATCTTTAAATATAATTATTATGACATATAATTAGACATGACGGATATAGTCATCATTAGATGTCATCATAACTAGAAAGTTAGCTAAATAAAAATGACAGTAAGTTAGTCGTTATGAGCAGAGCTGTACAGTATGACGATATTGTCGCACGTGCTAGGAGAAATTTATACTGTGCTAAAACAAAACACATCACAGTGGCACCCATGTGAAAGGACTTGTGCTGTGTACATATCTCATGCTGGAATTACGATAACTGCAAAACCATGACTCAGAGATTCCACTCGAAACTGTTCACCTCCTCCGACTCGGAGATTAGTTGTTTCTACGGCAACGCACACACCGCTATAACGGATACACTGTCCGACTGCAATAACCATTTGGTTAAAGAACCATGGACTAACCAAATCTGTCAAATAAATTTCGAGTAATCAAAACAGTATCCAAGGCATTAAGGTCGGCTTAAAAAATCCACGTCATATACACAAGTGAAAACCGTGTAGGTGGTCAGGGACTATGACAAACCTGTGCATGAAAGTCTTTGGTATGTTGAAATGGAGGTTATCAAAAATTCCCTTAACTTATAGTGCATTTCACACCTGCACATTATTAGGGGTCCAAGCACTCAATCATCTATTGATGATTATCACTACAGAAGAATAATGATATTCTCAACCGTAGGATTTACAAAATGTGCACATTTTAGAAAGACGATAAGATGATAGGGAATGTGTGATATGTACACAGTTAAATCAAGTTGAATCCTGACCTTACACTCCGCACCGCCCTTCTCTCTGGAAGCCACTGCCATTTTTTGTTTATGTGACTTCACGTACTGTCGAGTCTGAGCTCTAAAAAAAATTGTAATTGGTAATTATAAGTTTTAAAAAAAGACACAAATGCTTTTTACAGGTCACCATAATTATGACGAGTCCGAGTGCTTCTGGTTGTTGTAGTCAATTCAAACTTCTTAGTACATTCTTCCTCTGATTTTTCTGTGACACTCTGTAACTTTTCTAGTTACAAGTGTTGTAGCACAAATTAGTAACTGCTCAAAGAGTTAACATGCAGCCCTTGTCATGAGTAAGTAAAGGATATTAAAAGACTGGTAGATGTACTGATATCAGAAAATAACCAACTCCACTTGGCATCGTGATGTTCTTCGCCTCCGCCGTGGCTTTTATATTCTGATATTTTGTTAAACATTATCTCTTACTTAGATATGATAAGCTGTGACTATAATTAGATACAATTACCTTTCCGTATTTCAATATCTTCTGAGTAATTTGATATGACTGTATCGTACGAATGTTTTGATCCTTTAATACGATTGTCTTTTCCATCAGGAGCTTTTGCTGGCTGAGAAATGGGCACGCATGAACAAGCTGCCGTTCCCTAAGATCGACGTGAAGGTGTTCGACCGCGAGGGTCTGCAGGAGTGTTACGTGTTCAAACCCAGGGAAGGAGACAAGAACTGTCCCACTGTCATCCACTTTGTCCTGGCCAATATCCACTTCAGGGAGTTCAAGGCTCCCGGTGAGGACAAAAAACACTGATGTTTAACATTAGCTATGTCTCAACTGCATATATTGCATACTTTCAGTGCAAGTAGTGTGTTCACACTGAGAAGTTCATCAAGATATAGTGCACTATTAATACCTTGATCGTGTACAAGAACTACTGAAAAATTGTCGACTGCCCTACAAAAATCCTGGTACTAGACAGTGTATGGTGCATGGTCTAAGAATATAGTGTGTGATTTAAGACACAGACAATCTGTCAGTTGTAAAGCCATTTTGTTTGCAGACAGTGCAGTAGTTCTAAGGCTTATATTTATGAAACATGTCTTACTAAGAGAAGATAGTTTGGCATTTACAATGCCTCTTGTAAACGTAAAGGTAAAGGCAGCTGAATGTAGCGAGTGTGAAGTGTCACTTAGAGTGCTTTCTACTGCTTAGCCCACTGCACATCCACACACACTGAGACACACACTCTGGAAC
>JAOUQW010000047.1:16381308-16392457 GCA_028565825.1 Olivaichthys viedmensis | reverse complement strand
GAGGGTTAAGGGCCTTGCTCAAGGGCCCAACAGTGGCAGCTTGGCGGAGCTGAGGTTTGAACCCTCGACCTTCTGATCAGTAGCCCAGTGCCCTAACCACTGAGCCACCACTGCCCTACCGTAGAGTACCGTTACTAGAGAGACAGAGTACTGTTTTCTTCCACCATGGTTTGGTTCTTATGGTTAGGTAAAGGGGTTTACAAAGTCATGGATGTATATATGTACATAACTGTAAGTGGGAAAGCCTTGTTTTAGTTTACCACCCCTACAAATACACCTTGTGCATGTCTTTCATTTTATGATTTAATACATCTTACAAATGATAGTCCTGCTGGTTCCTAGCATTATTTTAAATGAACCAAAACAAGCCAAGCTCTTCTTGCATCTCTGCTTTTTAAAAAGAGTCTAAAGTAGTAGGTCAGTGCCATCCAAGTCTATTCAAGTCTAATCAGTAGCAAAAATGACTCATCACCACTACATTCTCGTCAGTACATAGCTTTGGTTAAAGTGTTGCTCCAGGAAACACTGATTTTAAACAACTTAAACACTTTGATTCCTAAATTCTGTCCTCTTTCATCCATCCAGACTTCCCAGGAGTTTCTGGCTCAGCTCATGTCCCGTCTTGGTGGGAAGAACCCTGAGGAGACAGGGGGTTTTCAAGAGGCTCCCTTGGCATATGATGCAGTGTGGGCTCTTGCTTTGGCTCTTAATAAGACGGTCGCTCCGCTACAAGCTAAAGGAAGAAGACTGGAGGACTTTAATTATAACAACCAGGACATCACAGCAGAGATATATCGAGCCCTTAATACCAGCTCATTCGAAGGAGTGTCAGTAAGTGAAAGCTGGATGTTAGTGTCAGCAATGGAAATAGACATATACTGTATATGAACGATCTAAGGAATAAGATGAATTTGTCCGCCCTCCAGATTAAGTCAGCAACGGATTTAAATCTTACTTCAATTTGTGCCGGATAATCCTATCTCATGATGCAACTTTTTGAAGATTGTACTTGACTTCATATGGAATTTATTTTTTTAAATATTGGTGAACTTGCATGACATGCAGCTATATTTTATTTATTATTTATTTTATAAATTTCCATATCTCTGCTTCTATCAGGGCCATGTAGTCTTCGATGCCCAGGGATCCAGAATGGCTTGGACGCTCATAGAACAACTGCAAGGTATTCAGTCATCATCTGTGTTGTGTCAAAATAACTAAATCAGTGACCTTGCTTCAGTAAAACAATCTATAAAAATAGGATTTTAGAGAAGCTTTTCTTACTGAATTATGTCAAACTAATTATGTCAAACAATGTGCTTTCTAAGCTATAAGCAAATAAGCAAAGTGCTAATGAAGGTTTAATGGAAGTTTGTTCCATTGCTTTATTACCATAATTATCTATTGGTTTTTAAAGGCATTGACTCAGGACTTAAGACTCATTGTTGTTGTAAATGACTATATTGTCAATGATTAGTCCATCTATTTGTCTTTTAATGTCTACTTAAAGAACAGCATTGTCTCATTCCATCCATGGTCACATTATAGACTGATAGGTTGACTTGAGGGTCAAACCAAGTACCAGTTCATAGTGCTTATTATATAAAGTGGTTTAAATCTCTAATTCTCTTTTCTGCCCTTTGAGTCCTCTTACCTCAGCCTTTAAGCTTCACCATTTAATTTTGTAGGTGGGAGTTACAAGAAGATTGGATACTATGACAGCACAAAAGGCAATCTTTCCTGGTACGGAAATGACAAGTGGATAGGTAAGGCAGATTGATTCTTTTCTCCTCCGTCTAGACAGCTGTCGCCAGCTTTGTCCATTTCATTCACTCTTCCTCTCCATTCCCCTATGTTCGTCATGATTGAGGATTACTGCTATTGATTTTTTTTTGGCCTGACAAAGCGCTGCTCCGCTGTTTAATATGTCACTAGCACATAACTGCCCTTTGTGCAAGCTGCGGCTACACGCGCTGGAGAAAATTATAACGTAAGAGATGAAATCTATACTGTCCTAAATGGGAGCTGTGAGTCGATGAAGTGCACACTGAATTGACATCTTGGGTTTTTAGAATAAATGGTAAGTATATCAGAGCCTCGTTTTCAGGATGATAGTGTTAACTGATCTCTGTTTCACTCATTCTGCTTTAAAGGGGGGCAAGGTTCTTGCGTAGGTCTGGAAAGTCTAGAAAATTATGGAATTTAAAGATACTCATTTCCAGACTTGAAAAGATTATTTCGGAAAAGTATGGATATTCTTTTGTCAAAAAGAAAAGAAAAAAGTCTCGGCACTAAGGGTCTAAATCTGTTATATTTCGACATTTGCTTCTGCAATTAGGCAGCTTCCCTAATGCATATCACATTTTATATTTTATTTTTCATGTTACAGGTAAAAACCTTTAGACAATAGCAGGGAAACGGAACAGAGAAAATCTGAAAAGTAAAAAAAAAAAATCTGGAGAAAGTCTAGAAAATTATTTTTTTCATGAGAAAAAGGGAAGAACTTTGGAAGAGAGACTTGATTCCAAAGAAAGTTTCTTATCTAGTACATGTTGTTGTTTTTTGTTTGTTTTTTTACTGAAATGATTAATGTAAAGAGATCACAATTTGGAGCTCATTGATTTAACAGTGGTTAGCATTGAACATTATCTGTCAAAAATTTCAAATAATCTAAATGAAGCGCAAGCTTATTTGTATTCCATTTTGTGTAAATCCATGATCCAACTACATATGATATGATGTGATTAACCTCCTCAACTGGCAAAACCACTTTTTATAATTCGAACACAAGTTCATAGCTGGCAGTTTAAATTCCATGACTGGATTGTCAGCGAAATACTAACACAGTGAAATGCCAAATTACTGAACATTAAATAATGATTAAACCTTAATAACATTCCAATTACACCTCAAATTGGCTTGACTGTTGAAAGTTGATTCAAATGCCCCTGTGTATTTCAGATTTACTTCCCCCTCCATATACTTAGGATGCTATTTACATGCTCAGCAAGCCCCCATGCGTCAGACTCGATTGAAGCTCTAATCAATCCTCCATGCTCTGGTCTTATTGAGAGGATGGTTCTGCCAGCATGACATTAGTGAACTGACATTGCTCAATATCAGAGGAGAAAAGTGACTGGAGGATTCGCTTCGGCTTGTTTTGCAAGCAGACGACAAGGTCAACACTAAGGCTAATCAAAGCTGTAAAAGTAGAGTAAAAACACTTAAAATGAGTTGCTTAAAAAAGCGTTTTGGTCGCTTGTATTTTGCCAGTTTATTTGATTGTATGCTGGATAGTTTAACTTGGAAATAATTCCTGACATTTTTAATTAATATATAGAATTATATGAAGAAACCTTTGTTTTTATCTATCTTATAAGGAACTGTAATGCTTAATGACCGGTTTAATACACTTAAAATTTTCCCAACCATACAAGGTTGGGAAAGACAAATAAAGGCCATAATAAAATTGCCAGATGCAGCATCCTTGTAATTACCAAGATCTATCACAGCAAACATGTTCTAATCAAATGTCTCTCCACGATGGGTTTATGGCCTGGAGTTAATTAGCAGCTCCAACTTCAGCCAACTTCCAGCTGCATGCCAGTTTGGGGAACCGCTAATTCATATCTATTTGTCTGCCAGTTTCAGTAAACTCTGTCGTGACGTGTGACCGATTTATTTACAGCTCATTTTCTTCACGCCTACAAAATTGCTCATCAGGACACAGAGTCCCTGACATTACTAGCCACTTTTGCTCTTGCTTAATAGACTGGAAACGGAGGCAGAATCTAAATAACCCAGAAACTCTCAGGGTTCTTTGTCTTAAGAGGCTTTGTGTTTAAATTAGCGTGAAGTCGTAATTGCTATTCTCTAGCTAATCTTTGACTGCTAGCTCTTGAAGGAGATTCAAATGTTAAAACTGACCCCGGACTTGGAAGTGCAACTTTGAATTGAATTAATTTGCAAGCTCTCTGTGCATGTCTGCAACATATTGCCTGCTCATGCTCTCCTAGCTCGTGCACGGTAGCCCCTGACAACCACTCGAGCATGTCTTTCCTTTCCAAATTGCTTTGGCAACTGTTGTGAAGTGGGGTCTCCATGGCAACACGCCGTCCCGATTCTTAGATCAAGGACGAAGGAAGGTTTTAGTGTGTAAATGCGTCAAGTGACAGCGCTCTCGAGCTCACACCCACGCATGTCTTCCCAAACGCGCGCACACACACACACACACACACACACAATTGCTTAGCAACATTGAGACTCACACTGGTGAGTGAAGAGACAGAATGTCACTCTGGACCCATCTGCGCCCTGACATTATGAAAAGTATCAAAACAAACGTGGATGTTGTGACACTCGATGGTACCTGGGATCTAACAAGGACACATGGCCCTCACGCTCTGCGCTTCTGTTCTCGATAATGGCCAGCCTGGTTCATGCTGTCTTATGACGTTTCTTTAACATAGAATAAGCTTCCTTCCAATGAGGCGTTTATTACAGCCTTTATTTATTAGTGGAAGTTTGAACGCTGCCTTACTTATTATACTGACTTTAGAGCCACCGGACAGCTAATATGTAAGGAATAAAACACGACAGGGTGTGCATATAGGGATGGTAACTACCGTCTGTGATTATTGTCCTTTAACTGCACGTCTCAGAGTTTTGTTCCACGTATACCACGGCAATTTGCCAGTGATTACACATTTTTACTTGTTAAAGAACAACACGTTGTAGTTTTTATCCGTTTATAGTTACGTTTAATGTTTTGGAACGTCCACAAAATAAGAGCATGCTATCACTTGCGTTATAGCAGCTATAAACAGTCGTTCTGTCTCTCTTGAAGTTAATAAGACAAAAAAATACAACTTTTCTTATTTTCTACGTTACTGAGAAATCGCAAAGCGCAAATTCATGAAGACTGAAGACTTTCCCCACGCTGGAAAATGTAAAGGAACAGATTTACCTCTGACTGTTACAAAGCACTGATACTGGAGTCTCCTTTCAATAAACATTCTCCTTACATAGGTCCTCACCATAGCAACTTGCCAAAGATTATACGTTTTTTAACTGTTTAATTTTAGGCTTAAATTATGTGAGCGGCCGCCATACACGTCCCTGTGAATTGGTTGTTACTATAGAAACGATAACGTATTAGAACGAGCGCATTAATATAAACCTGGGAGTTGCCTTTCAGCTGGCACTACCATGCACTTATATAAAATTATTCAACACCTTCTGACCAATCAGAATCGACCATTCAACAGCACCGTGGTATAAGCGGTGATTATTCACCAAATATATAACAGCTGCTCCCATTCAGGAGGTGTGAATATACTTAGTCTCTTAGTGTTGTGAGATACTGAAGGACATACTGTATGTAGTCATCATGCCGTATGCTTCGTCTCATTAGGTTCTTTATATACTGACTGATGAGACAATTTCAAGCTGCGCAGCTACATTTTCACAAACTTCACCACTGAAAACTACATATGAAATGCCTTATTCAAGAGTATGTATGCTGTGATCCTTCTCCTCCTGCTAGTTTCCCAGATAACTAACATGGTGCCAAGTGACTTTATTTCCTCAGTGATGAGCCTCTAGTGCATTTCACTGTCTCTTCATCATTGATTCTGATATCATATCTAATCCTCTGTTTTTACGTTAAGTCTTCATCTTAAATGTATTTCCATCATCTTGTTCTCTACTCTCACCCCTTCTGCTCATGGTGTTTGTGAGGTCCCCTGATCTTTTTTTTTTCCGAACCATTTTATCTCCACTTTGCAGGCGCAGGCCCTCCGGCAGATCAGACGATGGTGATCGAAGAATTTCGCTTCCTTTCTCAGACGCTGTTTATTTCTGTATCTGTGTTTGCTGGTCTGGGAATCCTTCTGGGCATCGCCTGTCTCACATTCAACATCTACAACAGCAACATTCGGTAATCCCTCTGATGCATTCAGGCTGTGCTGTACAGGTGTGTTTAGTGTAGTTAGGTGCTGGGGAATCCTGAAACCCAGTATCTCGTTAAATGTTCTGCCATGAGGCTCAGTTTAGATTCAGGGGGCAGGTTATTTATTCTGTGGAACAGAAACTACTTGGTAACTCAATCTGTCCTCCTCTCCCAAACTCCTACTTTCCTACAGTGTGTTTACTCTTCTGGTGAGAAATTGAGATGCCTCAGCACTCGCCATACAACCTTTTGTTAAAATGCAGTGCAGGGTAATTCGTCATTCTACGGAACATTACCTTACGATTTAGTAGGGCTACACGCTTCTTGATGAAATGGGAATCGTGATTTTGTGGCTTAAAATTTAGATCACGATTCTCATTCATGTTTATTTGACACACTAATTTTGTAAGGAACAATGTGTATATTTATTAAATTCTTACACTGCACCAGCTCCATTACTGTAGCAGAACGTGGTAGCTACATTTTTCTCACGGATGTTTGTGAATGACGGCTTGTCTGCATTTTGAATTACTGATTTACTGACACGTTTGTACTGCAATCGTCTAAAACCCGCTATTTAGTATAAAACTTTAATCATATGAGGGTGCCAAGAGCGCAGTGTGTCCTCCCAAAGTTAAAAGGAAACCAGCAATATTAACGGCTGGTTAAATAATTAGTCATTTCTGTTCTTCTGCTGATAGCAATTAATAAGCCACTAAACGCGCTCTATGTGTAATGCGTCACTGGGAAGTTCTGAGCGAGACGGCACGTGCAGCCATGATTCACTTGCCCCCATTCATTCATTTTATACATTCATATAATATTAAATGTTTGTTTAGGACAAAGTTGTTCCTCCTCAAGTTGTTCCTTCTCACGTCTTTGAGTATTTTTAATTCAAATTCAAAGTCATTCAAATTGCTTAGTTTTCCGACATTGTTTCTCCTCTTTTTCTTCTGTGGACTCATCGCACTTGAGGCGTGTGCGTGAGGTTATTTGGTACAACGTCTATGGTCATTGGTCACAGAAAATAGAGGGGAATAGTGGTGCTTTGTTTTATGCAATGGTTGGCTGTTCTTGAATCGAATTGCATTGAGAAACAAATCGAGATTGAGATTTTAAATCGATTTTTTTTTTGTGCACCCCTTAGATTTAGTATAGTTAATATGGTCACACTTTATTTGAAGGGTGTCTACATAATACATTTAGGACATCTTGTATAACCACGTCATGGGATATTTATGAATGTTTAGATCAACATTCATAAAGTATTCATATTTTACATGACATTAACATGGCATACCATGTTATTTTACGAAGTCTGCATATACTGTACTGTATTATTTTTAAAGAAGCTCTCTATATTTGAACAGCCAATAGTGCAAGTGACTGGTACCTCAGTTACCTCAACTGTGAGTGATGAAAAAAACACATTTACTTCCATTCATGTGGTATTCCAGTACCTACAGGGAATGGATGAGTATTTTGGCCCTGTGAGTCCATCACCATGCTTGTGCAACGTTGTCTTCATTAAAGGTCAAATAATTTCTCACAGCAAATTTACTGTCCATGTAGTAAAGTGAAAGACAATTGAAGACATTCGTTGAAAATAATATATGCAGATATATGTTTTGAAAGAAATCAAGTACAATGACATAGTAGACCATAGACCATATTATTGTCATATAAAATCTGAATACTTCATGAATGTTGATTTAAACATACAGAAATACCTTATGAAGTGTTTGCGTACTGTAATATGTTATGTAGACACCCTTCATATAAAGTGCTCCGGTTGATGATTATATAGTGTAGAACTGAATAGTGTAGAAGTCCACCATACAGAATTTTGGCCTCACATGCTCATTTTACAGGATCAGTAAAATAAATTCTGTTCTTCATGACACAACTTTATTAGATGTTGCACCTTTTTAGAAGGCCTCACAGTGCAGTCTGTCTGTTTTCAGGTACATCCAGAACTCTCAGCCGTACCTGAATAACATTACAGCCGTGGGTTGTGTACTTGCTCTGGCTGCCGTCTTTCCATTAGGCATCGACGGCCATCATGTGCACAGATCACAATTTCCTGTGGTGTGTCAGGTAATGAGATGAATGTGTTGCTCTTTCCCTCTCCTCCGCTCTCTCTTTGTCTCTCCTGCTCACACAAGTCTCTTTTTGCCAGGTGCTTAACGCATTGTTGTCTGTGATTGTGATTTCCTCTGAGAAATGCATTGCTTTGCTCTTTATATATACACTTTATCTCTCCCTTTAGTTTCGTCTGTGGCTGCTTGGGCTGGGGTTCAGTTTGGCTTATGGCAGCATGTTCACTAAGATTTGGTGGGTTCATACCGTCTTCACGAAGAAGGATGAGAAAAAAGAGAAGAGGAAGGTAAGGCAAAAAGCAATAAACAAAATGGAATTAAATTTTGGTTCATTAAGAAGAACACTCTAGAAGAATACACGAATTTACGTTCAGATTTGTTGGAAATTTGAGAATGCTGTGTGCAAAGCTTTGTTCTGCATATTAAAGTCTCACACACTGCTCGCTGCTTTCCCTCTCACAACTCACGAATGAGAGTGTTATCTATCTCACTCATGTCACAGCACCTATAATATAGTTTTTTCAGAGTGGAAGGTACTCACTCCATTGAGCTACACTTCACCCTTTCATTTACCACTTCCCTACACACACTCTCATACACACACATACAGTATTCACACACATGTTCAGGTCGTCTGTTCATGATATTTGCATCAAGATGTGTTTTCTCTGATCTAAAAGGAAAAGGTAAAAAAAAAAACATGGCTCCATGCACTGGGAAGGCCATATGACAAATACCAGATTACACCAACTACGCAATATTCATGAATATGGATGAGTATTACAATTCTGTATGGAAATATGACCTTTGAGGGCTTTATTATTTGAGCCTTTGCATGACGAATCAGATTTACGCTCAACTCTCCTGATGTTCGTGCTGCAGCAGTTTGGCTGAGTACTTTCAGAAATGCTTGGGAAAGTCAGGTAGTCAGACCTAATGTGGCAAAAATGGGGCTCTCAAGTCATTACATGCACTCCATGTATGCTAGGAGGAAAGGGTATTTGGAGCACAGCTCAGTAGTATCCTATTTAATCAGTGTGATGGCCTGGAGGAAGCTAGCAGGGCTGTGTTAATGGAGGGTAAAACAGACATTGCCCCACATTTTGAAACGTTTGATTTTCCCCAAGTTTGTTGATAGCTCGCATGTTTAATTCTGACCTTGAATGATTTCACAAGTTTCCTTTACAATCCTTCAGACAGACTCAACAGATTCAACTCAATCAAACAGAACCCTTCAAAATTATTACCTTATCGCCTTAAACTCCCAGGACCCATCGGGCAGGTCCAGACTTACATTCTGCACTTTCGTTACTGCATACTTTTCCTATTAGTTCCACTGTAGTTACTGAATAATATTCTTTAATATAAATAACTGAATAATAAGCTGAGACTTTAGGGGGTGAAAGAGTTTTCTGATTTGTTTCCCCTCATATTGTGTAACAGCACAACAATAACCTATAGCCTTGTTTTGAACACTGTAGTAGTTTTGTAAAACCACTGTGATGACTGACATTTTGGTGTTTTTCTCTTTTTCACAGCACTTGGAGCCCTGGAAGCTCTACGCAACTGTAGGCGTTTTACTGGCTGTTGACGTCCTGTCTCTGATGACCTGGCAGATTGTTGACCCTTTGCACGTTACTGTAGAGGTGCTTCAATTCTATTATGAAACTGTAAAATTATGTGGCCTAATTTGTGCCAAGTAACCTGCTGTAATGAAATTGTGAGAAGCAAGGGTATGATCAGATTTGATCCTAAATTCTATGGATTTGTTATGTTATGTTAAAAGTGATGTACAAATGTGGACTCTTTATGTGAAATATATATATCCTTTCGGACCATTTTAACAAAAAAACAAAAAAGTGTCACGGGTGGGGAGCATTTAAGAACATTTTTCAAGTGTATGGACGTTTTATTAATGGCTCAGAGAAACTTTTTGTTATATATAATAATAATCGTACGTCCACATTTAGGATTGTTCTGCAAAAGTCTTTATAAATAAGGCACAGGTTTTGTTTTAAATACCTCTGTTATTTAGCTACAGGACAGAGTTACATATGTTTTTTCTCAATATGAATATGTGAAACTAAACAGTGGGCTTTTTAGTTATGCCTGGTTCTCTCTTTCTTTCACCCACCCCCTCTTTCTCTTTCTCTCTCCCTTTCTCTGGCTTCCTTACTCACTGTTCCCCCTCTGTATCTGTCTGAGCAGAAGTTCACTAAAGAAGCTCCTAAAGGAGATCTGGACGTTTTAATTCAACCTCTGCTGGAACACTGCAGCTCAGAGAAGATGAACACATGGCTCGGTACTACAGCCTTCATCCGTCTCACTCTAGACTCTCTCTCATTCCCTTTTCTCTCTTATTTTTCTTCTTTCATTTTCTTATTATTCCCCCATTTTCTCTTTTGTTACTTCATTCTTTCTTCCACTCTGCCTAATGTTTTTTTCCCTATCCTTTAGTCTCTTTTTCTAGCAGAGCATTACAGTGTGGGATTTAATCATGTGGGTCAGTGCAAATGTCTTAATAGCAGGACACTCTCATATTGTGAAAGAAGATGTCAGTCTACAAGTAAAACACCTACCACAGACTAATTTTAAATAGATTCTTAAGACAAATAAACCTTATAGATGGCGTTTGTATAGCCATGCCTTTGCCATTTGCTGCCTATCTATGAACACAGAACACAGCCCTATTGGGAGGAAAGATCTATAAATCTCGACAGTGCTGCAGGGACAGTGACCTAGTTTACCAAGATACAGAGGCCAAGCTCATGCATATCAAGAAGACATGGGCGAGCATCCTAGATTTACCATCCTAGATTGGAGCTGCAGACATATGGTAGGGGAGAGATCTTACAAATAACTGTCGACAACTACACTGGGAGAAAGTAGAGGGAAAAAAACAATGTGTCAGTTATGTGATAAATTGAATTCTGATCAATATACAGTGGGGTCCAATAGTCTGAGACCAGACTGAAAATCTGGGATTTTTTTCATTGCCACTGTATGGCACTCTAAAACACTCATGAAACTGGATCAGTCGTATCCAAAGCACGATCAGGCACAGACCAAAAGTGACCTCACCATCAGAAGAGCAATACAT
>JAOUQW010000047.1:16317636-16334466 GCA_028565825.1 Olivaichthys viedmensis | reverse complement strand
TACTGTGCAAAATTCAGAGAGCACCCTTTTGTTTATTAAGTTTTCAATCAAATGGCCATTCAGTGTTAATTATTAATTATTTGGTGGTAAACAATAATGATGGGAAAATGTTACAGTACATTAATTTCCATTTCAGTCAGGCAGCCGTGCAGTAACACATTATTACCTTTTTGGTGTCAGACAATAATCCAATAATAACAATAAAAAATATAAACAAAAGGGTGCTCTCTGACTTTTGCACAGCACTGTACATATCTGTAACTAGACTGGTTTCCACAATATAGAATTATCTAAACAATTTTAACTTTTCATATCGATCTATAAGAAAACATTAAAACACTGCAGAAGTGCAAACAGATCAAAATGGACTTGAATCGGTTTTTTGTTCAAACATTGTAACATCTTTATTAAGCAAATAACATTATAAATAAAAAAGTGCATAGAAAAAATTAAACAGGTTTAGAAATATGTATACAATTATTTACAGACTTGGGGTACTTTGTACAAGGTAGTAAAGACACGCTTTCTTATTTTGAAGTCTTTTCTCAACACAATTATTTTTTTAAAATAATCCTACGTAGGAACATACAGTTTTTCCACACAACTCTGGGAGACAGATAGTCACAGAAGGTCTTGACTAGTGCTTTGCATCCTTCATTGCACACAGGACAACTCTGCAGGACATTTAAGACCAAGCAATATTGTATCGTCATCTAGGTTTTGCATTAGTATTCTTTGACAGTCATTCTGAACAGCCTGAGGTAGAATCCTTGCAAGTTCAGTGAAAAAAAACAAACAAATGGGTGAAATTCAGTTTCATGATAATATCCAAAAGGAGGAGGGGCAGACAAGGCAGAGGATGACCACACTGATTGGCTGAGAGGGCTGTCAAGTCAAGGTTAGCGCCCTCTCCGTCGCTGCTCCTTTCGTGTTTACGGTGGCTCGCTTTCTAACAAGAACTGGAAGCTTTTCCTTGCAGATAGTGAAGGAAAAGAAAGGAGACAGTTTTCCCAAAGCATGTGGCCACAGTTTACAAGTTAAAACAAGAACTAAAACCATACTATTAAAAAAAGGGCATCTGGCTCAAAACACGACCTTAAAAAGGCTGCACTGCAAGAACTCCTCCTCAAAAGTATGTTCAAGTCAAGAGAAAAAGAAAAATATGTAAACAAAAGAAGGATCTAGCTAGACATTGGCCACGGTGAAAGCACATTTGCTCCCATAATCAAAACAAGAATAAATACGACAACCATAAAGCTTGAGCAATCTTTCTAGGACATAAAGATTGGCATCACTTTATCTGGTTTTCCTCATGATAGAAGGAATTAGAATTGTCTTAAGTCCTAAAATAAAGGGGCGTCAAGGTGCTGAGTGCTTGGTGGCTGTTTGGCTGAAAGACCGATCAGTAATTCTTAACCTCTGCACAGTATAGTGCAGTCCGAGGAATAAACATTGCTCAGAAGAGATTTTCTTGAGCAATATAAGGGATTAGGATTTATATAGATTACGTGCATGTGCAGCTGTCACAGAAAGGAGAAAGAATCGACACAAGAACTCTATACCTGTCAAACTACCTGTAAAAGCAAATGCAAAGTGAATATCCCTAGTTAGCTCAAGTAGTGTCTAATGCTATAGAGAACAGAAGGAAAGAAAAAGTTGAAAGTTTTCTTTCTCCATACCTGATGTGGCTTCTGAAAATAATTACACAAACTTCCCACCTTTTATCAGTCAAGTACTCGAGTAATTCACAAATAGTGACGTCTCTTACACGCAATGGATGAAAAAGACGAAGAAGATTGTGCGAGAATGTACGATTTCCCACTTAGTTTCAAGACTTTTGTCAAGTTTAGCACCATAAAGACAAAGTCAAAGGTTAAGAAAACTGGTAAAATGAGCTGACACCATAAAACAGCAGGGTCCCAAGAAGGGAGACAGATTTTTCTGCATGATTAAATTAACTGTAGCCACGAATGGGGGGAGTTAACAGAATAAATAACACACAGGAAGCAGGGAGTTTTCTAATGGAGAGAGAAAGAGAAGAAAAAAAAAAGACAGCAGTGGCTTCTCATAGGGAGACTTAAAGGCTGATTCAAGAAGTTCTATGGAAAAAAACAAAACAAAAGGTCTTACTAAATGACTATGAACGGAATGGATCGTCATGGCGTATTGCAGAGGTTCACAGCATCTTCCTGAGCAAAATAAAGCCTTTTATTCTCCTAAACATCAAGTCCTATTCTAGGTTCTAGCATGAGCATCACAGATAAACATCTCAGTTAAAAGTATATATAGATATATCTCTTGATTAGTCATATATTCATTCAGCTACAGTATATTCTCACGGTCAACAAAATTCGTGTATTTGCACTTCTTTCTAAGTGCAGGAGAAATGCAGAAGTCAAATTTTAAAGAGGCCATGGACTTCAGGAGTCTCTGCTTTACACAACGTGGGGAGATCAGCACCTTAACAGTCCTATTTTAGTAGTTAAAATAGATAAATTAACCACTTAAGACTGCTGTTAGCTAGACACTGTAGCTCTGTCGCTTGTGCACGAGCTCAAAGAAACATCTGGAACGCCTGGCAGTTTCCTAAATGAGCCAACATTGTATTTTCAGGATCCACAATTTGACAAGTATTAGCGATAGAAGGAGTGCGCATTTTTCTCTTCATTACTTAGGACTTAAACTGTGTGTTGAAGAGACCCCTATGTCTGAATAGAGGATATGCATGAAGAAGAGCTTTCCTGTAGAAAGGAAGAAAAAAAAACGAAAAAAAAAAACGATTAAACCACACAGGAAATCCCGTTCTCTAAGAAACTGTGACCACACTTGCATGATCCTGTATACATCATTTGCGGACTAGAATAGCCCAGACAGTAAAGCAGATATGTTTCCATGACCCTTCCTCTTCTGCTGGAGTGCTTGTGCATCATGCATACATCTCCATGACCATCTCCGGATCTGTCCAGTGGATTTCCAGTGGTTTCAGCCCCATTTAGTAAGACACGCAGCCTAAGTCACTGATGGTGAGCCTTTATGGCCTTTTCCATTGCAGTGCTTTCAGCAGCCCCACTGTGTCACTGTTTTATTGCCTGTCTGCTTTCCTCCCTGCGTTTACAGGTCGTCTGGGCCTTCAGGATCTTGTGAACGGTCCCTCAGTTCAGGAAGCGGCGGCAGCGCTTGGCTCCGCAGTTGCAGCCGAGCTTGTTGCTGGCGTCCTCGATGGGGAACTTGTAGTCGTAGGTGAGCTCCTCGCCACGGTAGATCTTGCGCAAGGCGAAAATGACGATGTGCTTCTGGCCCTCCACGTTGATGACGCGCGAGTAGCAGTTGGGCTCGCACGAATGGTTGATGAATCGCGCCGCGTTGCCGTGCATGGTCGCATCTACCACGTCAAAGTCGTCGATGCGGAACATGTAGCAGCCTATGCCCTGGTGATGACGGAGAACAAAAGTGGTTTTTAAATACAGAAAAGACACACGTAACACACATTTTGAGTCGCCCACCCCCAGTCGCACAAAAGCTACCGAACGCGTGCTTCTTTCGAGACGTCAAGTCAGCCGCATCTTTTTGAACTGCTGATCAAAGTAGGGCAGCTGAATGCACTTGGAACGGATGCCTGTGATTGGCTAGGGTCGCTCTGAGCGATGGTAGAGAGTAATGCCATCCATCCTATCCAGAGAGCAGGACAATTATGCTCTCCTGGACTCCTGGCCACAGATGGCTGTGGTATCGTCAGGATTCAAACTCCCAACGATAGGGCATGCCCTTAGACAGTTGCGCCCCTCAGAAGCCTGGATGAATCTGTTCTAATGACTTTAATGGAAAAGCACATGATACAGATAGAGACAAATACAACGTACCTCAGAATGGAGCTATAGCTAGAATGTGCTATTAGAACCTTATTTAAAAGGTCCACTTGGACTAAAACACTATGTCTGGTAACGGAAACGAAAAGGAAGCGTATTTCCTCTCACCTTCCCGTCGTAATATTTCTCCCGTTTGTCTGTGAGAACGGAGCGAATGACGATGCCGGAGTACTCGATGACCATTTCACCTGCTTCAATGTTTCTCTTACAGAACAGCCCTCGTCCATGAATGGCAGACCTGAGATGTTAAAAGGACATTATAGACAATGATACAGATAATGGGGGCAAAATGAACAATAACAATAATCTTGTCAACAAGTGTAAAGGGTTGAAAATAATATATCTCATGCACTTATTATAGACACACTTTTAATACAGAACACCCACTAGCCTGTTCCTTTGTATAGCAAGTCAATTTAAAGCCCATATTAGTCCATTACAGGCCCCGACACTATATGGATATTTATATTATAACTAACCCTATGTATGGGATCCATGATGGTGACTCAAACCACATATCAAACCACAAGCGCTTCCTTTTACTTATTTTGAAATGTAGTTCCTGTCGAGTTCTTGAGAAAACCATCTAACCCACCTGTAAACACCAACAGCTTCTTTGGATGTCCTTTCTAGATGTCTGAAGCGCATTGCCATGGGGAGTTCCAAACTCGTTGCTCGTCTGTCAGGCAGAAGTTCACCCAATGAGAAAAGCAAGTCTACTTGTTTATAAGGATTAAAATCATCCATAAACCATTAGTCTGGCTAACCACAGGATTATCAGTCACTGCCTCCTAGTAAGAAGGAATTGTATCAATGTTCTGAAAGTGTTTTCGTGATTATTCAGGCACAGGGGTTCACCAGGCCATTGCTACAAAATGTAGATTATAGCTGAGTTATCAAAAACAGAGAAGGGAAGTAGATTGCAGAATAAGATGTGGCGGTATCCCAGCTGTCGGAGACTCAAAAAGTCAGTTTGACAGTCAGTTTGTAAATGTAACTAAGCACCTTTGGGACAAAGCATCAGATAAATATACAAGATAAATATTTCATTTATAAATGATGGTGTATTACTCTTAAAAGTTGACAATGTTAAGCAGAAAAATGGGTTGCACAAGTGCTACTCACATAAATCAGTGGTAGGCGTAGCAGTAATGCAAAAAAAAAAAAAAAACACCAGAAGTATCTCTTGCAGCTGCAGCATTTCCCAGTTTTGGCTTTAGCCCTATTCATTTACAACATTTGACAGTTGCCCTTATCCAGACCTATTCGAATGGTTTCAAGTTTCTTACACATGGTGATCCACATTATTGGATTATGAATTCATTACTACAATTATGACATATGCAATGATAAAGTGAGGTTTTAGACACCTGTAGCTGTCATTATAATAGCCAATGAGCAGACACTGCTGATTCGGACTTGCAAAAGATGGAATTAAAGCTGTGTCCCATGTAAAACTAATCCCACTCAAGTAGGGCTTACATTATACTGTGGCAAAATAATTTACAATTGTCAGCTCTATAATTATATTGATGTACAGCAAGTATCTACTGCAGATTTATTGATTTACTGAGAACTCTTTCTCTCCCCCAGGACATCAGTGACTAAATAAAGGGTAACACTTTACTGTAGGGCAGTGTTCAGGAGGCTACATGACACCTACATAAGACCTTCATGACAACTAAAACATTTATAAAACGCTTATTCCAACAGTCTTTATGACAACTGACGCCTGTTGGAATAAGTGTTTATAAATGTTTATATGTCAGTTATCATGAAGAGCTTATGTAGGTGTCATGCAGCCTTCTGAACACTGCCCTACAGTAAAGTGTTACCAAATAAAGTTTGAGTGTTGGAGTTCGAAAAAATTATCTGAACTTGGTCTAATCCAACCTGCTGGATTTGAGAAGAACTTCATCCTCCTCTTCGTCATACAGATCAGTATCAGGAAGCTGTCTGTGCTGGGAAGCCAGGAAGTTGAACATGTCGAAAGTAGACTTCCTGTGAGGTTAGAAAAGCAGCCGATGAATAGAAAGAGGTGAGCATTTCTGAGATATGATAATCTTGTGTGAGACATGCATGCATATTTGGTGGTGTATACACAGTGGTGTAGAAAACTCCCACACAGCCTGACACCTACCACTGAAAGTTTTAAAATAGGTAAACCATCTGATTGCTACATGTACAACAGCAAGAAAGATCATTTAACGACACGTGTGCTCACCTCAGATAGACCTCAGAGCGAGCACAGCCACTGGGGTTAATGGGCATGTCATCCTCCTGGCTAGACTGCTTATGGAATCGGAAAATGTGACCTTGGCAGCCCATGGCCCCCTGGAGCTGTTCCACCAGGAAAACTACAGCATCATGCAGCAAGCCCATCATACGAGCACCACTCATTCCAGTTAAGGATAGCTGTCGTAGCTTGGCGGCTGCACGAGCCTCCTGTACCCCATCAATCACAGCCCTCCAGGCCGCTGCGTGTGTTTAAGGGGGAAAAGGAAGTAATGAGAAGAAAGAGAGCGAGAGAGAGAGAGAGCAAGATTATTATTCACTAGAATTAATGTAGAAAATATGAAACATATGGTGTGAAAGGGGATTTCCCACCAAGACTCAAGTTACAACACAAAGACAACACAATCCTTCTGTACTGGAATGAGTAAACAGGTCAATGTCTTGACCAGCTCCTCATGGAATTTAACCTGCCTCATATGAGCCCAAAAACAATTTACATTTCGTCTTTTAGCAGACTTACAAAACCGATTAACGGTTTTGTAAACATTTAAACTCCGACAAAATAATGCCCTGTTTGTCCAGACACTTGAGAATGGTAACAGTGCTACCCTGGAACCGTAAAACAATAGTGTTTAGGCTGTAAGATGGCTCCTATTGTCCTGCATTACATGTGTTCAATGTCACAATGACATAATGAATTTATTTATTATATTAGACAAAAACAAAAAAAAATGGAGTCAACACACTTACATTTTCCTATGCAGAGTGAAGAGAAAATGATGTCAGAGAAATGACACTAAAGGTCATTTAGGCCATATTTTACCTTCAATGCTGTCTGCCTCCACACTAAAGCCATCATCACTGGTGATCTCAAAGCGTAGGTGCGGCTGGTCTCCTCTAGAAGGAAACTTTTCTTCAATCTCTGGGGGAGGCATCTCATCCTCTGAGCCTGACATCATCCCTAATAAGAAAAAACATTTCAGGTCAGAAAAATGTTAAAAAATGCAAAAAAAAAACATCAGGATTCACTGAATGCATGTTAATATCGAGAATGCCTTGTTTTATTGCACAAATAGGTAATATACGCAAGAGAAAAGAAAGCGACAGAAAGAAAAAGGAAAAGTACTCAACAATTAGTGCAACAACCTAACCCTTACAATTGACCGGTCACGCATCAATGTTAATATTAGCCAACTCCTGATGGTCTGTTTGACACACAATGTGAAAAATACAAATCTGCATTCTCTTATCAAGAGCACAGATATTCGACATCATTCAGATAATGTCTTTGGGAAGAACTCATTACACTACCGGATACTGTAAAAAGAAAGACTCACTCCTGGACCTACATAAACAACACTTCAGCAAATCTACCTCTTGTTAACTGCTTGCTAGCTCATGATAGCCAGATATATTGAAATATGGCTAGCTAGCATTACTAGAGAGACAAAATAGTTTATTGGCAGATTGTTAGCCCACATTTTTGGCATAAACCATCACCAACTGTATGAGTGTCTTGTGCCAATAGCGTCTCTCTATTAACTATTGAGGTGTGTAAAGCACTGATGTATACCCGAGTACTTGTTCCAGTCAGACAGTGAACTGCACCATGTGGTGTCCAAGGCCTGTGGTTTACTGCTGTCGCTACCTCGGGACACTGAGAAACGATCCCAGAGCCCTGGCCTTCAAATGGAGGAAAAACAGGGGAAAAAATGATAAAATCTGAATCTTAAAACCATAAGATAATAAAATGTCAGATACGTAAACATGAAATATAAGCCACAATGGACTAAAATGATCTAATGTTAATTTAGCTGCAACTTTGACACTTCGGAGAAACTGCATGTCAAAACAAGAGAAACTGCAAAAATGATGGCATACCGTGCACTCTCCGAATCACTACTTCGCTCCTCATTGAGCTTATCCAGGTCAAGGATTCCTTTGACAGTTGGAGTTTTAATGCGAACTCCCCCACACCTACTACAGAGCGGAGACACAGAACACTTGTAAGTGATAAATACATTGATCACTTCCAGACCAAAGACCATAAAAGCATGAAAAAATCGAATGCGCACCACCACAAATACGTCTGTATAAAGCAACTGCATATTCCACTGATGACAATCAACGGTCTCAGATATATACACACAGATATATTGTGGATTTGACATATAAAGTTCAGATCAAAGGTTTATTTAAACACAATAGACCAGTCATAGCAAAGCAGCATAACTAAACTGACTTCCGTTTCATGTAACTTCACGCACTGTGAAATTAAACTCAGCACATTGCAAGTGTTATACTGTCTTATTACGCATCATAATTAAGCAAGAACACTTAGTACTGGTAACATTGCTGCAAAGGACCTTTGGTTTATCAGAGATCATCCTGTCCTGGAACTGATGCACAATACTGGTGAGGTCATGATGTCTTGCAGTACAAATATTCAGTGTCAAGATGACACAATGGCTCTGAAATCTGAAAAATTAGTTCTATGTGGTTACACTAAATTAGTTTAGACTAGAGGCTTTTTTAAATGTATTTTTAGGTGAGCACACATCATGACATCATCTGTAATTTAGTATGACTTCATTATTCCGAGGTGTGAGACAGTTTGTAGTCTGCTTTTGATTCATTAGTTAGGCAACATTATGCAGATACTGAATTCATAAAAGGCATTCTCAAAAAAAAAATTCCATCTTATTCTTACCTAGCGGCAGCTGAATTTAATTTGCGTTGATCCTCTGGGGCACTGGCATGTTCTGGCTCTAAAAAGTCAGACTTTGATTTTTTGGTGGCAATGCGATCAGAGAGCGAGGACACCCTCTTCATTCGAACTTGCTTTGGTCGTGAAGATGCTGAGCTTGGGGTAGATGGTGGTGAGTTTGTGGACTCTGGTTTAATGAGGAGGCCTGGGGGTGGAACTATGGAACTCGGTGATTGGGCTCTGCCACCAGCACTGGTGTTACAAGGTGAGGAGGGATTCAGGATTCTGCTACCACTTCGACTGGGGTCATAATAACTGGCCATAGCTTGGTTAATAATCGCTTCAGCACTGTCTGCATGATTGTCTGCTGACCCGGGCATAGTTGTAGACTTGGTTTTATGAGGTGTTAAGGATTCCTTCTTTTTTCGGGACTTCTTTACTCCAGGTACAGTGCCATCAGTAAATTCTTTTGCATTTTGCTTTGTTTTCTGGATTTCCAATGGTGCTGCTGTTCCTTTGCTATTAGCAGTGAGGAGCTGGGTGATGGTACTGGAGTTCTGAATCACAGGTGTCACTATTCTGGGGACTTGGGCTGTGATGGGCAAGTTGCCTGCAGCTGCCAGAGTAGCAGAGAGAGCATTGCTTTGCAAAAGGCTGGCAATTTGCGTAACACAGTTGTAGGAAGGCGAGTTAGGACTGGGTAGCTGGAAGGTGTTGCTTTCAGGATTCTTGACAAAAATTTGGCCAAGACGATTAACAAGTAAAACATGAGGGGTAGGATCCACATTGGGTCCACCCACCTCCTTCACAGTGAGAATTGCATGACCTGGTAATGCTTGAGTCACCGGTTGTTGAGGCTCCAGTGTTGGTCTTGGAGTTGAAAAGTTTATGGAAATTGTACGTCCTGGGGCAGCTTCTCTTTGCATAGGCATGGAGCTATAGCCATTAACAACAACAGAGCAAGAGGCTGGTTGAATAATGGAGGGCATTGGATGGCACTGAGCAGATGTTTGGGAATTTGCAGCAGGGACTATGCTGAAAGTTGCTGAGCCCACAGGTTGTGCGTAAGTGGGGTACACGGGAGAAGACACTGGCCCAAGGGATGCAAGGGGTACACCAGTGACTGATGGCACAGGAAGCACTGAATCTGGCTGAGCAGGCAAATCGGCAGAAATTGCTCCTCTAGGGACTGATGGTGCTTGTTGACCTATGTCCGAAGGTGACAGCAGTTTATTTCTAAAACTCTCCATTGGTGGGAGGATTGTCTTCCTTTCAGGATTTTGGACAGGATATCCAGGAATATTTGAAGATGATGAAGAATTTGGAAATGACAGGAAAGAAGGCTGCAAACAGGGAGCGGATTGGACTGAGGATGTAGAACTGGATGCTTCTGTAGATGTTGTAGAAGTCACTGGTGGTGGATCTGGCACTTGGTCTTGACTTCCATTTACTGGGTTTGTGATGGACACTTCTCTTGTGCCCTCTGACAAGTTATTTGGGTAAATCATAGAACCATCAATGGAGGAAACAAAGTGACCACTGTTATGATCCAAGTAGATTTCTTTTGTCTCTGTGGATTCCTGTGTGTCAATTTGAGCATCTTCCCTAACTGGAACCAACTCAGTAAAACAAGTGCTGGGTGAGGGAGGGTCACATCTGTCCAGCATTATAGGTAACCCTGGGTCTGTAGGTAAACTGTAGCCTTGAACGTCATCGGTGAAAGCAGAAAACGTTATGTCCGTTTCCTTCGGCACAACAAAATTTGTTGAACTCTCTTGAGAGAGTGCCAGGGAACTTGACTGAAATGTCTGACCAATAAAATCAGTGTGCTGGTATGTGTCCGGAAAGCCAGATTTTGTGCAACTAGGGCAGGATGTGGACATGTTTACTTCAAAAGAACCCTTAGTCACTTGTGGAATCTCAGAATGAGTTGGACTACTGGAATTTTGATCAGCAGTACTGACTAAGGACAGAGAGCCAAAGGGTTTGGCTGGTGGTTGTAGTTGACTGCTACGACTTGGAAGTTCCACACAAAGCCCATTACTGTTCCACTGTTTATGATGCTGACCATCAAGAGTCTGGGATGGTTTCTGAACCTGACTTGGGTTCTTCAGATTCTGGGTATTACTGCTGGTCACGCTTGCATCACTCTCGGTTCCATCATCTACACCATCTAGTTGCGAAATTGATCTTATAGAGGAAGAAGGTGGTGTCTTTGAGGCTTCTCTTGGTACCTTGCAAGAAACTATAGTGCGTGAAAAGTCAAAATAGTTTCCCATGTCGTCGTCAGAGGAACTATTGCCCCAATCCTCTGTAGCATGAGGTAATCTTCGGGCAGGCACCTCTGCATCTCGTCCCCAAAACTCATCTTGATTCTCTTCACCTTCAACAACAATCTGTTCACTACAGTTCATAGCCACTCCCTCATTTAGTACTGTTGCTTCAATTTCAAGCTCAGTTTTAAGTTCTGATACCACAGTTAAGTCCGAGTCCAAGTGAAAGGGGGTGTAGGGGAATTCTTTATCAGTGACTAGGTGACTACCTCTCTGTGGATCCACTGTGTCTACTAATGGTGAGGTTCCATTTTCTGCAGGCATTTCCTGTGGGGAAGCCATGAAATTATGTGGCAGTTCTGCAGAGTCCAACTGATTAAGGTCAAAGGGCAGCCTTGGTCTTGTAGAAATGTGGGTAGGGGAGGAAAGGGATCGGTTAGAGGGAGGGGTGCTGCCAGTGCCACCTTGCCACATGGGCTCTGGAAACAGTCCTGAGGTAGAATGGGGTGCCAAAATTCCGGAACCCCGGGAAGAGGAAGCGCTTCGACCCACAGGGCGGACTGGCAAGGAGGTCAACAGGTTTTCAGTAGCACCAAGCGGGAAAATTGGGGAGGTAGGCTGGGTGGTTTTAGAGTGATGGGAACCCCCAGCTCGAAGGTTAATTGAGCCAGATCCCAAGGGGGGGCAGGTTATGTGTCCACGAATGCCAGTATTCTGTGAGTGCTGGTTGTGCCGCCGTGGTCTGCGGGTGTCGTCTAGATCACTAATAGTCAAAATATGGTGGGACTTGGAAGGGGCTGTTCCTGATTAAAAAACAACAAAAACAAAAAAAACAACAAAAAACAACCTTCTTTAATTTCTTCAAACAACCAAACAGGGTGTGAAAATGAATGTAACGTGGTTAGGCGTAAATTATAGATATCGATATTATAATTTTCAATACTAAATCCCTAGGTTACCTGGAGATGGTAGTGGTCTGGATAGTCCTCCAGCTGGTCTTCTATTCTGAGAGTATGCAGAATTTTTGGGTCGAGTGACAAGGTCTGGTTTAGCAAAGGGTGATACTGAACTTGGATTTGCTGGTGTCACATCTCCCTCTGTAGTTTCAGATTCTAATGAAAAGCATATTTATTTTTGAGAGTAAATATAAAAAGTCACAATAAAAACAATATAGAAACTTGTACTTATGTATATAAAACAGACCTGATTGTGGACATGAACTGTGGGCAATTGTGCGATTTTCTCCTTGGTCAGGTAATTCTTCTACTGGCTTCTCCTGAACTTGTGGTCGAACCTCCATTACCCGGCACGTGTACTTACAGCGGCGACGTGGATTAATTGTGCTCCAGTACCAGCGAGAGCATCTAATAAAATATTACACAATATATTCATGCATACAATATTAAAAATATATCACAATTGTAGCTTTTCTATGCAAGTAGGTGAGAAACAAAACCATTTACTTTTGCTCTCTTAAGCGCAGTTACAGTAAATTGTATATGCTGACAATTTTCAAAACAACAGTTCTACAAAATGTATTTTTCATTCATATTATAAAGCTACAGGCTTCTTTTTCGATTCTGAACAGATGCAACATGCGCCGAAATCATTACCAAAAACACAATAGGACTAGCAGAACATATTTCAGTCTATATAGTCATAACACAATTACTAAAATACATTATACTGGTGGACGTTTTTAAATGCAAATTAAACTAGCAGGTGTTGTGACTTGAACAGCATAGCAGCAAGGTATGTGTTAGAATTTTTTTTTGCATTAGCCCAATTGTAATATGCCCATTTGTTAGTGTTTTTACAGTAGGTATGCAACTGCAGCAGTTACTTGGTGCTAATACTGAAAAACCTTAGCATAGCTGAAGCAGCAGAACAAAAGCTATTCATAAAGTGAACTACAAGGTTTTAGCATCACACACTGCTATATAATAAGTTCTAGGCCTGACACAGGGATTAAGATAAGGACTGTAGCAAAGGCTTCAGTTCAGGAAACAATAAAGCACTGACCCACTGCAACTAAACTAGACTAGACTACACCAATATGAATCTCTCAAGTACTTTTTTTAGAGGCAGTACAAACATTATGTACAATAACAAATGCTGTTACATAACTTAATAACTTAAAAATAATATACCTTGTACAACAAAAGCAATGTAAATTTTGTATACTAAATATATACTTCCTGTCTGGAAATACCACAGATTGTGGCTACTTTAAATACCTTCAATGACCAGCAATGGTACTTACTCATAACCCACTGGAAAAAGTTTTCCATGACTAGCTGACAATTCATTTAGCTTGCCAAGTTTGCTGACGTGTAGAGAACCTAAACGTTAGAAAAACAAGATTACTGCACAGAAATCAACAAAAATTGCCAGATTTTGTCATTTATCACTTTCTTACTGGCCTTGAGATGCTTACCAATCATCATATTAATATATTCTGGTTCCAATCCTGTCAAAAACTTCCTGCGAAGGCTGATCCCCTCAAAGTCCACGTAAACCCTTCGAAGAACTTCAAACCCTTGTCCAGTAATAATCTGGTAGGTCAAGAAGTGAGAGCATTTTCAAAACCATTTTCAAAATGCATGGATAGTCAATCAAAATAAACTGGCTTTGATGCAAACTGTACCTTTCCACTAATGAGATCACGATGCTTGTAGCAGAAGACTTTCTTGTCGTCCTGGAAGACACAGTTGCGAGAACGGGCACACATGAAGTGGTAATTGCTCTGGCAGGACGTAAGGCAGCAACCCACTGTTGCCCCAGTCTGGTTACATCGTTCACAACGCTGTGGAAGATTTAGATGTATGAGCAAAAAGAGCAAAAAACTCTAAAGCAAGACATTAGACATATAGTAACACTACTATAGACATTAATATGTAACGTATATGCACTATAGAATTCTGACACTGTATTGGTGAACATAAAGGTTCTGTGTATCTGTGAACCTATACATGTGCTTACTGCTATGCCATTTGGTAACACTTTATTTGGATAGTCCACTTCAGACACCCATGAACGAGCCTATTAACAAATTTTCAACATGTCAACAGTTTATAGATTATCTAACCGTGGACGCTCTACAGACCATCAACTTGTCCCTTTTTTCTTTCACTTTATTTGAATAGTCCAGTTTATGGTTGTTGATGTTTAGTATATAATATATAGACTATCTTATTGTTGAAAGAAAGATAAACATAATTTGATATGTTGTTAAGAATCAGTTGATAGGCTGGTTCATGACAGTCCATAGTTTTGACAGTGTCTAAAGTGGACTATCCAAATAAAGTGTTACCTGCCTTTTTATTATCACCCCCCTTCCTAGATCTGGTTCATTTCATACATCTGTTTTTTTATTTTTTTTAGGGGTACCAACTAATGATCAGGCAATAATATTTTACAGCCAATATTCATACTTTAGGGTATAACCAATGATGAGTGTACATTTAATGTTAATTCAAATGCTTGAAAACAAGAAATTCTTGCAAAATTCATTTCCTCCTAGTTTTTTTCCCTCTCCTCCAGAAACTGCAAAAAAAAAAAAAAAAGGAAACAAATTTGAAAAATCTAAACATCTAACTACTGAAACACAAAAACAACATGCAGACAGATTAAAAAGTAGCATGTGCTTCAGTAAGAAGTAAATGCAACTGATTTCAAATTCATTTAAAAGACCAGAGCGAGACGAGAATCGTGCTATTTATTTAGTTGAAGGTGCGATGAGTCACATTTCCTCTCTATTTTCAGTGATGGTCGCTCTAAACCAATCACAACTGGTTCTGTCTGGTTTTCGTCGAATTGCCTGCAGTATAATAAGGTATTTGCAGCCACCGCCCCCACTCCCACATCTGATGCAGCGGCAGTTTTAAACATGGATACTAGTGATGAAAGGTTTTTAGCAACCCAGTAATCTATGTGGTGGAAATGGGCTAATATTGTTAATATCACCAAAATGATAAGTCAATTACTAGCACAGATCACCAACATTAATATACCATATCCCAAGCTTACCATAAGACGACCTCTAGCAACTGCACTATGCACATGCATTAGGGAGCCATTATCCTCCTCGAACACTTCTGCTGACCACATGGAGCAGTTGACGTGAGCCCACTCATTTTGCCCAAGGTACAGCAGACGGCCTGCATCCTGAGGATTAAAAAAACAAAACAAAAAAAAACCACACACACACACATTGCTCTGATATTAAGTCTGAAATGACAGTAAAACAGCAAGTGAAGCATGGTGGTGATGTTGCCTTCTCATATATTCTGGATTATTAAAAATGGGATGGATGTGCACATTTATTTATTTATTTATACATACATAAAAGTTTACAAACATTTCTGAAAAGAAATGGCTGGCTTTTGAGCGTGATCATGGTTTGCTTACACTGGGTTTTGCATCGCCGTACTTCTGACACAAGACACACTGCCGCTCGTCATCTTTTGACCACCCAGTGTCCAGATCTTCTCTGGATGGTTGTCCCTTTTTCCCTGTCGTCACCAAAGAGATTCAGGACAAAGCTAATATTGCAGTCAACTGACTTTGAGACTCTGGAAAGGTTCTGATGATGTTCTCTTTGCTGAGTTCGCTAAAACTGATAGCGTCAAAAAGATTTTCCAATCGTTTCAGACGTGTAGCCAAAAAGAACACCATAAACTGATATTTATAATGTGCATTTACCCGTCAGTCTGAGTCTCACGCTCAAGTCTCTATATTGGCCACTGACAGGCCTATGGGACAGCGGGGTAGAGATATCTGCTCCATCCTCCCCTTTGACCTCCAAAAGGCCTCCTGCTTGCTTGGTGCTGTTTACAGTACTGCTCTTCTCCTCCCGTTCCCGCCACTGGGCAAATGCATGCTCATTTGTTGGGGGTATTACAGCATTTGAGAGCATTCCACTAGAAAAGATCAGGACAAAAACAAAAAAAGTGAGGAGCTTATTATTAGCAATTATTTTACAGCTCCGGAAAAATTATCTGAATAACAACACGGTTAAAAACGGACTTTTATTCCCGTCAAACTGACTGATGAAAGAATGGACTAAAATAAAAATGAAAGAGAATGAAAGAGATTCACGCTGGTAGATGTCTGGAGCAGGGATCCCACACTTTAGGATCCTGACTGTTGAACCAGCTGAAAACTTCTTCCATCAGCTGAATGGTAAGAAGAAGAAAAAGAAACAAAAAGTAAAGGTCATGCACAATTTAAGCATTTCATTTAAGAGACTTTAGGCTTAGGCTTTACTGTAAATAGCTAGATAAAACTGGCTTCTGGAAAAACCCAGACGGCTTAACCAACACCACATAGTGCACATCCTTCATACATACTTCACAGATGTCAAATATTAGTTTTACTAAAGGCTGAGTAAACGCAGCTGGATGGGACATTTAATAATCACACCCTTTCAGGAGCTAGAAACAGTGTAATGCTAGAGGACTGAATCTGACCTTCAAATAGTAAGAGCGAGCCAGAGCAGTGGGCCTTTGGTCTTCTGGTAACGCTCCCTCTTCCTCTAGCTTTTTGCGAATCACTCTCACCACATCCTCGTGGAAAGATTTCTGCACAGCAAATTGCATGAGTTCAAGTAGGTTTTTATTGTCATTTCTCCATATACCTCGTATACATTGGAATGAAATGTTTCTACAGGGCCATGGTGCAACACGCAACAATACAGCAGCACGCTATACAGGACTACATAAAGTGCAAATACACGACAGTGAGGACG
>JAOUQW010000047.1:16238129-16257707 GCA_028565825.1 Olivaichthys viedmensis | reverse complement strand
GAAACCTCAAGTGCACAAACACTAGAATCATATTACAATCATTTTATAGATGGATCTGAAACTAAATGGAGTTTATATCACTGACAACACTGATTCTAAACTTTTGAACACTAGTGTACCTCAAAAGGTTAACATTGGTAATAAAAGAAATGAATAGATAAAGAGTAGATTACTACAATTTTGTTGATCCCAGTCTTAGCAACAAACTTGCACAGACTAAATAGGAAAGAGTAGTCATACAAGCGCAAACATTCCATTGCAATGCCAGTTGTATAATTATGAATTATAACACACTACAAAGGCCTGGCAAAATCGTACTTAGTTTAAGCTGTATTGCTCAAATGACCGACTTGTTTTCGTCTCTGAAACTATTCTAAGATATGTGTCCTGAACAGCAGATTACAGAGTAAATGCACTCACCGGTGAATGCAGTTTTGCCCCAGCCGGTGGTCACACAGCGTGTTCCAGGAATAACATTAATGCCAGGAGAGACCAAGCAGACAGGAGACACACGGTTGGTCAGCTGAGCTGGAGAGGACAGCTTCAGAAGGGTGATGTCGTTGTTGAAGTTTTGACTTTTGTATTAAGTGGGTGATGGCCTGCGAATGAGAGAAATACACACCACAAAGATAAATCAGAAGATATGGTGCATTAGGTAAGTCTGGACACACTGGAAATAAATGACCAGCAGTGATATAAGACACTAAAATGTTTTGGTTTCTCTTTTGTTAGGGCTTACAGTATTGGACACTAAAAGAAAGAGAAATGTTGGCATACAATAGAACAGAAAGGACATGTTCATAGCAACAGTTTGTTCTTTAAAGAATGTAGCTTTGAGTGTACAAAAATTATAGATGGTTCCATAAACAGAACTAATTAAAAAGTCAATCTTCTTGTAGCCACTAACTTGACGTTTAAAAGTGGGCCCTCCACACGTTGAGAGCAAGCTTCTTTGTATGTTACATGAAAGCAGAGTTGAACACATTTGAGGATTAGCTCACGGGATGCTTACCCAGTGTGAACGCTTGTGTGGACGCCATGAGAGGAAGGAAACCAATGATCCAGAACATTGTGCAGATGAGCTGCTTGTTTGCTACTCCATATGACGAGGCACTACCTTATTGTCCCTCTAGAATGTGATGCAACTGGGAAAACATCAAGGAGTTCCAGAGCAGCTGTAAAAATCCCACAACTCAGGAACATTCATATCACTTGTGCATATTACATGTACTATAGAACATGTATGTCAACACTATAAACTTCCCAAAAAGTTGCAACTCCTACAGCTATGTTTGATCAAATGCCCGACCTTGGAAGTTTTCCAACAATTTTACTTTTCCAACAATTTCGACTTGGACTGAACCTGAAAATATTTTTAACTGAATTTTGCACGGTCTGCTATGTGATATATGTAATAGGCAAAATATGATATATGTAAATAATTGTTTCCACAACATTAAAGAACAGTACTCAAACTATGCTACAACATTCTACTGCAATTCCTTAAGGTGTGGGTGATATTTTCAATTATGTACTAACTCCACTTATGTTGGCCAAAGTAACCTATAACACTGACTATTGCTATATTATATCAGTGTTATTACATTTCCGTAATATGTGGAAATAATAATTTGTAAATGTTATATATTCTGTTGTACAGAACTTCCCAAAGAACACACACACACACACACACACACACACACACACACACACACACTTTAATAGGGAGCGTCACCATCAGTCATACTTGTCTTATGGGAAGACAAACTATGATTTAAACATATATAGATTACATTTTAAATAATGCACTTTGCGTAATCTTTCATTCTTTTACAAGAAAAGTACTTTGTGATTTTGGACTCAAAATTAAAAGGTGCTAAAAAAATGAAGAAACAAAGATTATTCTTATTCTTATTATTACATGTTCTTTGTTTTATATGTTTTTAGGCACACAGAGAATTCCAACATAACCAAACTGTTGATTATTTTTCATTACTTGCAAAGTTATCCGTTATTGCTCTACAAATAAAATCACACAAGACAAATGAATGAAGAGAATCCAATGTATTTTATTTGACTGATGTGCTAACACAGAACTGTTAAGCCACTGAGCTAAATGCAGAGTCTACTCAGGAGGAAGTCTTCCAGGAAGACTAGCTAAAAAAAAGGAAGTAATAGCACAAACTAATGACCTCCACCTAACCTAAAGGACATATTGTGACCAATCATTACAAGAAGGACTGGAGTTTATTGATTTAAAAAATGAATATAAGGCTGCATGCCATTATGTAAATGCAATTTAGATTTGGTCACAGGCTGTATGTTGGTCTCAGTTGGCACTGGCTGCCATAACAAATTCTAATGAGATTAACTGAAGTTACTCTTGGTTGTGTGTTACTGATGCATGGATTTCTCTCTTTCCTCCAGTCGTGGTTTAGTCAACCTCCTCAATGGTGGGCCCGGAGGAGGCGCCACCACCTGCACTTCCAGGGAAACCACCTGCACCACCAGGCATGCCACCTGGCATTCCACCTGGCATGCCCCCAACGCCCTGGTAAAGCTTGGTGATAATGGGGTTACAGACTTTCTCCAGCTCCTTCTGCTGGTGCTCATACTCATCCTTTTCTGCAGTCTTTGGCACAGCGTCAGAGACAAAAAGTAAACAAATAAAAAGGTTAGAATTATTTCATTAATTTCATGAAACACTGATGGAACTTTCATTTTTGAAATAAGGATTACCCTGAATTCCACAGTTTCCACCATGATAAAATTGGTGAGAAAGAAACTCTTAAACAAAACTTAATACACATTCATGATACAATCAGTTTATCACTGGGGCCTGATAAACACTATTTCTAATCCTACTGGTTTTCAAGCTAATATAAAAATTACCTCGACACACTTTTCCAAAGTGAGAAACATCGCAAATCATTGCAATTATTAGCAAATCACAAGAATCTCATAATCTATTCATGGACTGCAAATCACAGAGGTTGAAGTACTTAGCGGAAAACTTAAAAATCTGTAAAACAGTGTCTATTGTTCTAGTGTCTTTACCTGGTTCTTGTCCAGCCAGGCAATGACCTCATTGCACTTGTCCACAATTGCCTTCTTGTCATCCGCACTGATCTTGTCTTTGAGCTTCTCATCCTCCACTGTGCTCTTCATGTTGAAGGCCAGGGACTCAAGAGTGTTTTTGGCTGTAACCTTCTCCCTCTGGGCTTCATCCTCTGAACGGTATGTATCTGCCTCCTGCACCATTCGCTCAATGTCCTCCTTGGACAGACGGCCTAAAAGAGACAGAGGTTATTGGAGAGAGACAGAAAAACAAAGTCTATCTAAGTCTCTTGGGCTCATTTCTGCTGGTACCTTTGTCATTAGTGATGGTGATCCTGTTCTCCTTGCCAGTGCTCTTGTCCACTGCAGACACGTTGAGAATGCCATTGGCATCAATATCAAAGGTCACTTCAATTTGAGGCACACCTCTGGGGGCAGGGGGAATGCCTGTCAGCTCAAACTTGCCTAGAATGTTATTGTCCTTCGTCATGGCTCGTTCTCCTTCATATACCTGATAAACAAAGAATACTTTTCTGCTAAAGCCAGAAATCAGGCAAGAAAAACTGTTGTGATGGACTTAGCACCACAGAATTGGTGTACCATCTGCCTTCAACAAGGGGTACCTGTATCAACACGCCAGGCTGGTTGTCTGAGTAGGTTGTAAAGGTCTGGGTTTGTTTGGTAGGGATGGTAGTGTTCCTCTTAATGAGCACAGTCATGACACCCCCAGCTGTCTCAATCCCCAGAGACAGAGGAGTGACGTCCAGCAGCAGGAGATCTTGGACATTTTCTGATTTATCGCCTGACAAGATTGCTGCCTGGACAGCTGCAAGGTAATGTGGGAAGGTATGAGTGTCACAATGCACGTCACAATACATGTGGAAAAAATTATTTCAGTAGATCTGAAAATTAATATATCACATGCCTGCTCCATAGGCCACTGCTTCATCAGGGTTAATGCTCTTATTAAGATCACGACCATTGAAAAAGTCTTGCAGTAATTTCTGGATCTTAGGAATGCGAGTGGACCCTCCAACAAGCACAATGTCATGTATCTGTGTCTTGTCCATCTTAGAATCACGCAGGGACTTCTCCACAGGCTCTAAAGTACCACGGAACAGGTCAGCATTGAGCTCCTCAAAGCGCGCCCTTGTAACGGAGGTATAGAAGTCAGCACCCTCATAGAGCGAGTCTATCTCGATGCTGGCCTGTGTGCTGGAGGACAATGTCCGCTTGGCACGTTCACATGCTGTTCTCAGACGACGCACTGCACGCTTGTTGCCCGTGATGTCCTTCTTGAATTTACGCTTGAACTCGGCGATGAAGTGGTTAACCATACGGTTGTCAAAATCCTCACCTCCAAGATGAGTGTCACCAGCTGTGGCCTTGACTTCAAAGATGCCATCCTCAATGGTCAGAATCGACACATCGAAGGTGCCACCACCCAGGTCAAAAATGAGGACATTACGCTCACCACCAACCTAAGACAATGGACCACACTTTGAGCTTTGCAGGTGTGGCAGTCAGGTGTCAATAAAATCATTGTCTAGCCAAAATAATAATAATTGTCTGTTATGTCTTACACAGATTTGACACGAGACACAAATACAAGTTGCTTCTGCCACAGACACTGACTACTTTAAAACAGCAATCCTGCATGTAAATTGTTTAGAAGCTACATGAGATTTATTAATGTCATAATAATGACTTTTATTATATCTATCATTATACAGAGGTGTTCACACTAATTCCACAGCACTTTTAGCAGTTGAAGTCTGCAATGAATTTTCTAACATCATGATGCTCTATGTTTCACCTTAACAGATCTTAAAGAATCAGTGTACCTTTTTGTCCAGCCCATAGGCAATGGCAGCTGCTGTTGGCTCATTGATGATGCGGAGGACATTTAGGCCGGAAATGGTGCCAGAA
The DNA here is from genome assembly GCA_028565825.1 of Olivaichthys viedmensis. NCBI lineage: Eukaryota > Metazoa > Chordata > Actinopteri > Siluriformes > Diplomystidae > Olivaichthys > Olivaichthys viedmensis. Next base: position 16,252,721 of record JAOUQW010000047.1, on the reverse strand, counting down.
TCTTTGGTGGCTTGCCTTTGGGAGTCATTGAAGTAGGCAGGTACTGTGACAACAGCATTTGTTACAGGCTAAAGAGGCAAGAAAGACAGATGCAATGAATAAATAAACTCTTTGTTACGTATACACTTGATCTAACATACATTTCAAGCCTAATGATTGTCGTTTACACAAGTTTCTGCTGGAGTAGCTTCAGGAAGCAGAAAATGATACACGTAGATCATAGACTGATGTTTGAAGCTGTTCTCTGGATATTATGCTGACTTGTGTTATACTGTAAACTGCACTGTACAGCTGCAAGACAGAGTTCACATCAATTAGCTTCCTGATTCAGTATTGTGCTCTTTAATGTCCATTGCTGTACTGTTGTTGTACTTGGTGTTAATATTTATCTGATATCTATTGTGGTATTTGGTGTGTCAGTCTTTTGTCTTGAGTTAGAAATATATTGTACTATGTAATAGTTTGTGGTATCATTTAGGTTTAACTGCATTTTTGCTACTCATTGAATATTTTTATTACAACTCGAGACTAGCTTTTTGTTTCACAAATATAATATGTAATAATATATAATAATATATAATAATAATATGAACTTCCTCACACATGCAAATATTATTAGTTTTACTGTAACTTAAAATGCAAAGATATTTAAAAATAATTATTCTAAGTGGGATTATTCAGTGTGAAGCAGTCTTTTGTGCTCATGGCTTCTCCGATTCCTCTTACCGTGCCCAAATATGCCTCTGAGATCTCCTTCATCTTAGTGAGGACCATGGAGGACACCTCTTCAGGATAAAAGGTCTTTATCTCTCCTTTGTACTCCACCTCCACTTTGGGTTTGCCTCCGTCGCTCACCACCTTGAAAGGCCAGTGCTTCATGTCTGACTGTACCACGGGGTCGTCAAACCGCCGACCAATCAAGCGCTTGGCATCTTGGCAAAAACAGTGTGACAATCTACAATGTGGTGATCTATTTATAAATGTAAATATAGTCTCAAAAACCTATATATATAAAAAAGCATTTTTTAAAGCCTGGGTAGGGTCAGTGTAGTGCAATGAATCTGTTTACAGCTACTACATTTTTTTGAGGTAAACCAAGATTTACAGCAATGGGGGAGTCTTTGTTCTCTTTTTAGAAAATTCTATCTCCTGTTGAAGTTCATTATTTAGCATTTGGTTTTGATACTGCTATCTAGTGGAGTAGCTGTACAAAACATTTTTCACCAGAGAGCCTAAGCTGCACAACTTGTTTCTTGTTGCTGTTTGAAAGCACCTTAACTTAACAACCATGAAAATATCAATTTTTTCTTTGTTAAATGTCAAAATGTTGAAGATATCAATTTCACATTCATACAGTGGTACAATTACATATGCTACATTCTAGTCAAAACTTAACATTTTAAAAACAATCCTGTTATTTTCAATTTTTCTAAAAAAGTATGTGTAAATAATATTATGTGTAATGCATACTGGTTTAAAGAGAACCTGAATTGACAACTGAATGTCACTACCGAAACAAACATGCCAATACCGAAAAAAGCCCAAACTTGTTTTGGTAGTGACATAAATGTTTTGGTTTTGACCGTTTCGGTTGTGACAATTCAAGCTAATTTAACACTTATCTCAAGATGTGTACACAGCAGAAAACTAACAGCCATGGATTTATCCAGATGGAGAAAAAGGTTTAACACATCTTCCTGGACACATGTTTAGGGGTATGGGCAAGTATTGCTTAGTACAGAGAGATTTTTTTGTTTGCATTTTGGTATTGACATGTTTTGATATATTTTCAGGTTTTAAAAAAAATATTTTAACATTTTCAAAAGACTGGACAAGCACATTTCAGCCTTATTTTAGTAGTAATGTAAAAGGCATACTAGGAAAAGGTATTAAAAAATAGCAAAAAATAGTGCAGTGTTTTATTTTTCGATATCCATATTTTAATCAAATCTATTCATTCATTGCTGAGAATATTTCAATTGTGTCTGTAATTGTAATAACTGTAATTGTGTCTACTAAACTTTGATGTTTCTAAATATGTTTCAAATACCCATTTATGCCTTTTGCACCACATAAAGGACCCATTATAAAGGACCCGCCAAAGAACAAGATGGCTCGACACGATCACGACAACAATGAATATGCCAATTGCGGAATTGAAAGAAGCGGTGAAAGACAGAAAGGCGTGGAGAACGATGATCCATAAAGTGACCGAGAGTCAGCTGCGACTGAACGGATAATCATCAAAGGACCCATAAAAGTCTTTATCTACAAAGGCCCTCTCAGGAACAGTACATTTTTATTACAGGCTACACAAGAGATCCTAAAATCTCCTTGCAGCTGCTAGACATCAGTGATGTGGTTCACTGCAGAGCTACATGTCTTACCAAACACAGTGTTGTTGGGGTTCATGGCCACCTGATTCTTGGCAGCATCTCCAATCAGTCTCTCAGAGTCGGTAAAGGCGACATAGCTGGGCGTTGTCCTGTTTCCCTGGTCATTGGCAATGATCTCCACTTTGCCATGCTGGAAGATGCCAACGCATGAGTAGGTGGTGCCCAGGTCAATGCCTACTGCTGGACCTTTAGACATTGTTTCTGATACAAGGGAAAGAGGGAATTCAGAGACAGAGAGAGAGAGAGAGACTGAGTGAGTGAGTGACTGAGTGAATGAGTGAGTGAGTGTGAGAGTGAGTGAGAGAGAGAGTGAGTAAGAGAGAGAGAGAGAGCACTCAGGCCCAGCTATCATAAATAGGATACAAAGTGGGCAAGCTGCCAACAGTTGTAGAAAGCCCTGGAAAAAGCCCCTGGCTGACTGTATAGTAGGTAGTAAAAGTGTAAATGTGTGTGTCAATTATGCACAAACAGCAAATTTCCACTAAAGACCCTGCCGACCTCAAAGCACATTATTGTTGTCCTTTCAACAAACTGCCATTCGTGATTATAGAGAGCCACTACATCCAGCTTCTCTTAGTATATACTTGTAACCTTTCACTTGTAACCTGTCAGAACTATGTTTCTCAGTGGAATCTTGCAGAAACTTTCTTAAGTTGTCTTTTGCCATGAAGGGGAAAAATAGCAGCTGGCACATATTCAGGTACAGATATTTAGCTGGTTTTCCATCAGCAGGTTATTTTTCCAGAGCAACCTAATGAGACAAGAGAGCACTGCAGAAAACAAATATAATTTTCTCTCTCTTTAGCTTGGTGCCAGTCTCTTCATGTGGTCTGAAGTATCCACATGATCTGGCTGTCTGTTTAATAAAAACTGCAACACTGCCATTTTGGGCTTAACCCTGTGTGAATCAATACTGTAGCATGTGCTTATATGTGTGAGATGAACTATAGATCATCTACAGTATCATGTTTCTCAGCAAATAATTAAACATTTTAAATGTGTAAGTGGGTTGCAGAGAGAGTGAGAGAGAGAGAGAGAGAGAGAGACCGGGTTGCCAGATTGGATTGACTGTTTCCAGCCAAATAATGGTTTAAAAACGTCCTGATAAACCACTAGAAACTTTATAAACCTGCCCAAACTGTAACTTGTTTATATGCAAACCCCATCAAATCTAAACTTACCGTATTTCAACCATACTGAGGCCATTTCACCCCAGCCTAATCAGATTAAAAATAGTCCAACACAATTTACTTATTTTTATTTACTAAGTCCTTATTATTCTTATTATAATTTTGCTTGCTTGTTTTTTTAATTTATTCAACCTCTGCTCGTTGTTGCCCTTTGCTGTTAATAAAAAGAAAATAAATAAATATAAATATACCTTAATCAAGAACTGTCCAACAGGAGAGAGAGAGAGAGAGAGAGAGAGAGAGAGCAAGAGAGAGATCTAATATACATTATGGCATATACATTCATGATCATGATATATAAATACAGGTATGGTGGTGGCCTCCAATATGAACTTTTTATAACAGACAATCCATGTTATTCATTCTACATGAATCGAATACAGTAATACTTTATATTAATATTACTTTCTAAAGAAAAGTGTATTTCTAAAATTAGGTTTCATCATTGTTTTTATACAACTTTTTTTATTATGTAATGCATACAAACACAGATCGTGCAATGGTCAAAACCACAGAATGCTGTAATTTTGCATCTGGCAAAGCAGAAGCCAACAGACAAAAGAAAAGAAAAATCCACAGCAATATGCAAAACACACCAAAAAAAAGACACAACAGACTAAAACCAGGACAAGCATGAAGCAAAGCCACTTTTGCAGGCCGTTTGCAACACCTCTGAGAAAAACTTTTACCTTTCTTGGAAAAGTTGTACTTCAGAGTTAACTGTATGGAGTGTGTACGCTGGCTTTAGCCCCACTTGAACACTGCTGGCCTGCTCACACTCCTGTCCCGCTGGAATCAGAGACAGAGGCTCCAGCCGCGTCTGCATATATAGCCCCAGCAGCCAGAGAGATTCCAGCGTGCAGTCACCTGATCCTGCCACACAGAGAAAGTTCCAGGCTGCTCATGTGTGATGTTCGAGCCAACTGTCTGCAACACGCACGGTTCACAATCTACTGCTAATACTAATGCAAGAATAATGCTTTGAATACTTTTTGTCCAGATATAGTTTATTTATTGTTCTTAATAAAGTGTGCGGATGCAGTGTTACAATATTTTTTGTCTTCTTTCAGGCGTTAAGTAACAGATACCTTCGAGAGGTATCATTCAGCCTAGTTGACTTGCTCGGCTGCAGTACGTTAGATAAGTGTTTGCTCAGAACTGATAAGCTCAGAACTAGGCACTGAAGCTCTATAATTAACAAGTACTAAGCTTCACAGCAAAAAAAGGAGGACCAGAACAAAAACAAAATGAATTACACTCAATTTATTCATCTTCATTTCAGTACAGCAAAAGCCAAGCAGCCTGCACTGTGAGGCCTCTTCTCTATTCAGTGACTCACATCTTAAAATAAAACACAAATGACACTCCCACTCTCTCACAACATCCCAAACATACACTAACACAACAACCCTTTGTTTGTGTTTCAGACAAATTTGAATTTTTTATTAATTTTTTTATGTAAAAATAAGGCAAGGGATCTAACTTTCCCAACTAGAAGATCCACAATTTCCAAAGAACAACCTCAATAAAACAGAAGAGGAGACTGTCAGTAGTCTGACATGAGTTGCCAAATTAAGGTAACTCCTTGAGGTCATGTTGAGCTGCTGGTTGTTTCAGCAGGACACACACCTTCCAGAAACGAGGAAGCCCCAGTGGGACGTCTATTTCTGGACCGCTGACACTCGAGCATTGACCCACCACAGAGGCTCTTCTAGAAGGAGCATTGCTCTATACACCTTACTCAGAAGCTTTCTTGGAACTGAGAACATCATCTGCTCTATGTATGTTTCTATTATAGCTTATTGATCTAATCTTAGAGGACAAGCAGCATCAGATTTTCAGTCACAAACGGGTTTGGCTAAACCATCTGTATAAATTTCCAGCAGAGTACAACATCCTTCAAAACATTTAATATATTGTCTAGCCTGATTATATTCCTATAGAATTTTTTTTATTGAAGTCTAAAAATGTGTAGCCTACTTACTTAACCCTTCTGTTAACTACTTAACAACGGCTGTTCTTATAACCCATGATATCTCTTGATTTTTATAGAAATACAGAAGATAAATCTATTACGAAATACCCAATTTATTATCAATTATAAGCAGCATAAACAATATTCATGGAAACAGAATGGCTTTACATGCTCAGAGATCCTCCAGAAGGCAGCTGGGAGTGTAAATAAGAGATGTAGGAAATGTGACAGCAATTAAAATCATCTCTTTTTTTCAGATTTACAAACACCAACCATTTTAACACTTTTATTTCACCTGGTTACTCTCGCATCAACATGACCTGAGAGTAACCAGTATAAAATAAATAGGCTTTTAAAAATGACCTTTCATGAATATAAGAGAAAGTGAACCAATTGAACTTTTACTTCATGTTGAATAACGATATTTAGCATTGTACTATTTTTAGTAAAAATTATATTTTTGATCCAAACAGACCAGACGGGTTAGTTAAGGTTTGATTACCTCCAACTCCCTATCTAAAAACTGTTAAGAAAATAAACAACTTAAGAAAAAAAACCGACTATAGAGAATGATCAAATGCTAAATGAATTGTTTAGTTGAACAGGATTTCAACGGCTTAAGTACTTAGGCACTTATTCAGCTAAATACATGTTTATATAAAGAACCTCAAACATATTCAATGACTGGAAAATTACACATTTACTAAAAAGGGCTGCTTCTTCATTTTGCAACAACAAAATATTTTTTGTATATGTTACATGTTTACATTTTGCAAATTAGGACTTTAGTATTTGGAGTTATGAGACCATAACCTAGAGATAACAGACTGGTGGTTCCTAATCTTAGATGAAACTCATAGATGTGCAAAAAAATAGTTTTACCCTACGTTTTGTGTGTGCCTTAATCGTACACAACCACTTGTCAGCCTGTCATGGGCTGAGTTATGTGTTGGAGCAGGGAGAACACAAAAATGTGCCAGTGAAGCAAAGACCCCTGTGTTAAATTAACATCTACACTGGACTCATGTGTTAATTCTGTAAGTGTTAATTAAACACTGGGGATTTTGACGTGTTGGCTCCTCAGGATTAAGATTGGGAACCACTTTATTAGACTAACACATACGAATTTTCAACAAGAAAAGGAGAAAAACAAGAAAAGGTGAAGTTCATCTGCATCTCCATTATGTTAAAGAAGATGTAGGAATGATATCCTTCTTCTTAAACCAATCACTTAGTTAAGCAGCATTATTCAGTTTAAAGCCATGTTAACATTTATGTGCACTATTAAGAACATCTTTCCTCAGAAAGGCCCAGAAATTCAAACATGACAGACCAAACAACCTTTCTGTCATCAGTGGTTTTAATGGGACTCTTCCAGAAATGTCCAGAAAACCTTTCTTTAGCTCAGGAGAAGAGGTTGCGGAGCTGGTAGAGGAAGTGCCTCTCTTTGCTCTTGCGTCTCCGGCAGTCCCAGGCTGAGCGCTTGCAGTAGTTGTAGAAATGCTCCTCGGCTTTCTTCAGGCTGCTGTTCAAATCCAGTGTGCCCTGCAGGCTAGATACAGACAGAACACTAAGACTGCTTCTACAGCTCCTACAAGTGTTGAAAGTGTGGGAAATTAAACAATATGCTACACACCTTGATTGACGCTGACAAGCGCCCTCTATGGGCTCTTAATGCACTGTTTGGTCAATAGTGATCTCTTACTCAAAACCCCTTGACATATTGGACAGGACTAATCACAGCAGTTGGGTTTGTTAAGATCAGAGAACAACATTTTTTATTTATTAAACTTATCATTGAGGAGCATTAGGGATGCAAATTATGTGGAACAAAAACCATAAAGTAGCTCATTAAATCAAGTACAATCAATTACCTAATTTTATTTATCACGCTGTGTCCCAAAGGTTTGGTATTTATGCCCATGCAACCTTGAGGACGACCGCATAGGTCCACACTATGTTGACATCATTAAAGTGCGCACTTAGAGGATGACTGCAAGGCTTAGGGCACCATTTGGGACGGGGCTAATGTAAGAAGAAGAAAAGGAAGAACAGAGCAACAACCTGTTGGCGAACTGGAGGAGTTCGACCTCGTTTCTGCAGCTGAGCAGTGAATCTCTGTTCTCCAGCAGGATGGTGGCACAGATGAAGAGTTCAAACGTGAACTTTGTGTTAATGGCCTGAGGCTCTGTCACTGGCTCATCCTCTGCAAGGATTTGAAAGATTATGTAACGGACAATGTAGAGCAAACAGGCCCTGGTGTGGAGGTTAAAAGACATTCTCTCATTAAAGTGTATATAATCCAAACAAAAAGAGAGGGAATTTTTCATTATCGAAAATGATGGGCACTCAGGGTGATATGAAGCAAGAATTCAACAGTACATGGAAATAAATCACTATTATCAATGGTACATGATAATTGTACTTGGTAGCATAACACAGTGATCACACTGCATTTACAAATACCTAAGAAATAGTGCAGTAGTCCTGTAATACAAACTACACTCACTGTATGAAAGCTTCAATTATTGTGGTGTCATGAACTAGATACACTGGCTGTCAAAAGTACACTTGCTGGAAACTACCTAACTAACAATGTTTTACACTGCATTCTTTCCTATACTACGCTTACTGGCCCCTTTATTAGACAGACCTAACATATTGGTCCACCTTGTAGCTGTACAGTTAGAGACTATAGCATTTTTCCATGCATAATTTGGGTTAATCCTCCTCTAGCCTTCATCAGTGTCAGTTTCTGACCAAAGCAATGCTGAACATGGGAATGAGCTTGAGCTTTATGCCAACCTTACTACAGGGCATATGAGAACTCTTACCAAGGCTGTGTTTGCAGGCCAGTCTCTCCTGATAGCGCGCCCGGTCCACCTGCTGGGAGATGAGCTCCAGGTGATCACAGCTGAGAATCTCAAACAGCCGGAGAGCATCACTGTGCCCAAACTCGCGCTGGAAACCCAGCAGCAGCCACCTGTATAGCAACACACCCACACACACAAGCAAATGGACTGAAACCGAGAGTGACACACACACACATAATAAAGTGTTTCTACTAGGGCTGCACGATATGGACAAAAATAGCATATTACAATTATATCGCTACACATTGCAATGGCAATGTGCTTTGCGATATATTAAAACAAACTTGTGAAGCCATGGTGTGTCACGATTAAACCTTGGCCTGGATTAATTTGATAGATGGTCAAATTAATGGCTTGTTGGAGTGCTCATCTGCTTATCACAGGCTTCTGCAATATCAGTATTGCAAAATCCAATATTGCGATAATGGGTAACAAACAATATATTGTGCAGCCCTAGTTTCTACACATGCTTGTCATAAAAGAGCTCGTGGGACAGGACTAGACAAAAACAAGACAGAAGTGAGAAGCTGAGTGCATATATACCTGTGACAAAATGTCAGTCTATCCATGTTGTCTGTTGCTAGATGAGCATGAAGCTGCGGGTCCAACTCTTTCAGCAGAGCTGCCTCCAATTCTGCAACACCAACAAAACAAACAAACACTTTTTAAGGAGGCTTGTAAACAATCAGGGAAGGTTTAAGTAATCTTTCGATCTTTAGAAATAATTAGAAAACTGCTCCATGTTACAGCAAAAGCTCGGGTAAAATCATTAATTAATTATTTTAAAAAAGTACTGTAAAACAATCCCCCATCCCAAATGGCGAACTTGCGGTTCTAATTTGTGTGTACCCACGAGGTCCGCAAGGTCGTAGGGGGTCACATTTCTCATTTTCGTGGTATAAAAGGGTGCTCATGAGTGCCCCCTACAGGCCCATAATGCACCCTTTGGTCAACAGCGGTCTCTTACCCAAAACCCCCTGCCATATTGACAAAGACCAATCACAGCTGGGTTTGTTGAGGGCAAAGAGCAACATGAAACAACACTGATGGAGAGAAAGACATTCTAATGTGTCTTAAAGTGTATTTTTCATTAATTGAACTTGTCATTGAGCTGCATTCGGCTTGCAATTAAACATAAAACAGCTGATTAAACCGAGTACCTTCATCATTTCATATGGAGCTATAAGAAATGCCTATACCCCAAACAGTTAGAGAAAGTTTTAATAATTTTCACATTCTTTGCCTAAAGTGTCGCTAAAACATTTTACATGAAAGTTTTCACCCTTTGCAGTTATAAATGCAAGTATCACAGCACGCTGTAGAATTTAAATATGGCTACAGTTGTATTCTTTTTAAAGTAAAAACACACCAATTTTGCGGTGCAGGCCATCAGCACAGAAATCTTTTGAAAACTTCTCCATGTAACAGCAAAAGCTCCAATATGTATCGACTTCTGAATCCAGAACCTCCAGAAACCGACTGCACAGATCATTCATACCCTGGGCATAACTGACTTCTGAGAGAGGGAGAGAGAGGCATTCATAAGTGTCAACATGTCAACACATGACACAAAAAATGAATGTTTTCGTGACTAAAATGTAGGTCTGGTGTTTGAGTGTGCTTTGCCTGGGTGGAAAGCAGCATAGGTGATTAGGATATCTCTCAGCACCAGAAGATTGCCCAAGCCTTCGTCTCTATGAAAAGAAGACACACACATATCAAACCTCTAATACCCCTGCGGCATGATTACCTTCTGAAGAAAATAGCTAAAACCTTTTTCGTTTGTGTTAGTCAAACATGATCTGAGAAAGCAATTATGATCCTAAATATTTTGCAATAGTAAACTAATTACCAACCAACCCACAACAATGTGATTATTTTAAATAAACAAGGTTATATCTGTTTTGAGGTTTAGTCCGTGATTCAGAAAAGCATACTGGACGACCAATGCGAACTTCTTCGACACATTAATGAAAAACTTTTGAGACTGAGCTGTCTAGCCTTATCCTGCAAAATAGTTTTACGCCATCAACGAAAAGTAAAGTGGTTATCAACATCTGGTATTCAGCAAGTGGATACAAAGTCATTTTCTATATCTGGATCCGTCCATGTGAGTTATTGGGTGTGGTGGGTGTGGAATTTTAGGCCTCTATGTGTGCTTAGGATCATCATGCTGATTCTTATTTGTTGATCTATCTAAGCAGCCACCATTGTATTCACACAATCAGTCTGTTATTCTGTACATTAAATACATGTACGTATTTGTCACAGTTTGTAGTGGATGAAATGCCATTAATAACTATTTCTGAAATAAATAGTTCTTATATAGCCGTCAAGATATATTGTATGATAAAAAGAAAATACCTCCGTGGTACACAAGGACACAGGTATATTTTTTCTTAATGGTTATTCATTCTTAAAGACAATTCGTAACTCGAAATGTCATATTTTATGTGTCACGCGCACGCCGCCTCACGGTGCATGTGGCCGCGAGTGACCACGCGCTTCCTGTTGACATTGTTTGTTTCCTGTCACGTGTGTTAAGTGATCCCACCTGCGTGTCGTTTGTGAGTGTAATCAGTGTATGCATTTAAGCCCTCGTGTTGCCCGTCCAGTTCGTGCTTGATTGTTTCATGTTACATGTTGGCTGTTCGTGTAGTTTATGTGTGTTTAAATAAATGTATGTTTGTAGAACGGCTTTGCGCTTGTATCCACCACCCCTCGTTACACCGTGACAGAATCAAGCACCAAAAGAAATGGACACAGCAAACCGCACCGTGGCTGGGAGGGCAACGGGCTGAAAGGAGCTAGTAGAGGAGCATCGACGCTGGTTTGATGACGCCACCGCCTTAGAGGCATTGGTCACCGCGTCGGTGCAACCCCTCGCCCTCTGGGAAGAGAAGGGCTTGGCCGGACTCTGCCAGTAAGGCGAGGAGCGGCGAACCCATCCCAGCGTTCTGGCCGCCTTGATGGCGCCGCCTGTCGCGCAGCAGCAGCAGCACCGCCTGCCGCCCCCCCGATTGTGGCTCCACGCCGATTTTCAGGCAGCCACAGAAGCCGCTCGGCACCAAACCAGCCTGATTCTCGAGCCTCCCAGGAGTGGAGAAAGAGACCCCGTTAGAATTTTTTTTGGGGGGGGCCGAGGCCGGCCCTGATGCTGCAGGAGGCGTGGCCGAGTTCCCTGACGCGCGGAAGGCATACTCCAAGCCCCTGACGCTGCAGGAGGCATGTCCGAATACCCTGACGCCGCTGGAGGTGTATCCGAGTTCCCTGATACCACAGGAGGCGTGGCCGAATTCCCTGACGCCGCAGAAGGTGTATCCGAGTTCCCTCAGGCTGCAGGAGGCGTGACCGAAGGCCCTGACGCCGCAAGAGGCGTATTCGAGTTCCCTGACACCGCAAGAGGCGTATCTGAGTTCCCTGACGCTGCAAGAGGTGTATCCATGTTTCCTGATGCCGCAGGAGGCGTATCCGAGTTCCCTGGCCAGACTCCGCCAGGAAGGGGAGGAGCGGCGAACCTGTCAGCCGCCTGGTTGCGCTTCCACGCCAATGCCCTCGGAGCCAGCCACAGAAACCGCGTGGCTCCATGCCAGCACGATTCTCGAGCCTCCCAGGAGTGGAGAAAGAGACCCCGCTACAATTTTTTGGGGGGGGCTGATGACAGCCGCCGAGGCTGGCCCTCACGCCGTAGGGGGCGTATCCGAGTACATTGACGCCGCAGGGGGTGTGGCCGAATGTCTTGACGCCGCAGGAGGTGTATCCGAGTCCCCTGACGCCTTGACTTGTTCTTTTTCATTGTGCATTCACGCTGGTTTGTGTTAGGTGTAATGTATTGCCTTGCTCCTTGTCTAGTGTTTGCTTGTACAGGATTCATGTCTGTATGTACAGTTTTTGTACGATGCACTTATTTATTTATATCCGACATTTCTGCCCTTGCACCCAAATGGGATTCCTGTATAAACAAAAAAATCTTTCTGTCTATCTGTTTATCTATCTGTACTATTCATATAACTAAGCCTTGGGAGAGGACGAGTGAGATAAAAAGGACAATGAGAGATGGCAGAAGAAAAATTAAAAGACAGAAGCTTCAAAATTTCACCACTAGATGTCCCTATTTTACCTGTCAAGAAGTAAACATGCACTATAATGGTTCAAACAGTTATTTAATATCCCGATAGAGAAAATTAAAGTGTCTATTGTGGCTTGCTTAAGTTAAATATCTTAACTTAAACTGTTCCCTAAAAGTGAAGTGTTTCTGTATGTAATCCGGTATTGGAACACAATTATTCAGAAGAGTTTTCAAAGCAGTATAAATTTGGCCATTCATGTGTTTGGGTTGACCTTCTTGCAGTGGAGAATCTTTCAAATCATTAGTCTGTTAATGTCTAACTCCAGTCCCACAGGAATGTACGGGCGTGTCCTTTGACTGGCCATCGTTATTTTGAGCTCCAAGGTTGTTTGATAAAGTGGTGTGGCAACAAGGACGTGTTACTGTTATGTCAATAACAGCCGTTTGCAGTTAAAACTACTATCGATACATTTTTGCTACTCCAGCTTGTTTTATCTCTATACTTATTTATCTCTATACTTGATACTTGTGTATGCTACTCACTTAATGTCCTATGTCATTTTGCACGTATACGTACACGTGTTATATGTTTACACCTGAGGCTAGCTAAATTACATTTCGTTATGCTGTACACTCCTGTATATGTATAGTGATAATAAAGTTTAATTGAGTTCAACTGAATTTTAATTTCAATGGCTCTAAACCTTGTGATTTTGAATTTCATGACTAGAGTGATTAAAGTGAAATGGCGCTAGGATAAATTTCACTTTTTTATATTTAAAGTGAAAAAATGAATAGTATTCAGTATATATCAGTAGCTTTATGTCGTCCTTAGTGAAACAATCAACAGCAGATTTACGCAGATGGTCTGAGTCATTCTACATACTTTAAAGCAAGAGATTTCAGGGACATAATTTTAAAAATAAATAAATAAATAAATAAAAATAACATGACATACGTGTAGTAGGCCAGGTCTCTATCAGTTCTGGGGACATCTTTGTCAATGATGCGTATAGCCTCCTGAAGTTCTTCCAGGTCAAAAGTCACCCGTTCAAATAGCACCTGCAAACGAAGATGCCAAATACAGCAATTTTAGGTTACCAACCTAGCAAAAGTAACCAAAAGAAACAGTAATACTTTAAATAATGTTTTCAATTGTCAGCTTTATTGTTGGCAGGTTATCAGGTACAACTGTTTTTTATATATATTGTGTTAAAGTGCTAGCATGCTGACAGATTTGAGCAAGTTAGATGTTTGAAATGTGCCTTTACTTTTGCTTTATCATTCTGTGCCATTTTGCACAGTCAGGAAAAGCCAAACACAATCTATACATCATGGAAAATAAGTTTACACCACAGCATACTCTGGTTTAAAAGGCTGTATGCACTACTGGTTTAAACTAACGTTATCACCTTTGGACAAATGAGACAGTATCACTATTACACATTGTGGAAAATGTGGTTTGTTACAGTGGTTAAGCCACTTTCTCTCCTCTGCTACTAAGCCACAGTGGTGGCTACAGTGGTATTTTTTTATATTTACATTTCTATTTAAAATGGTTGCTAATCATAAATAACTCGTATATGGTTTAATAACAGAAGCCTACTTAAAGAAATATTTTATTGTGATAAAGTTTATTTTCAAGGGTTGCCATTAGGTAACATTTCGTCATATTAAAGCTGCGGTGAAAGACACACTTAAATCTTTAACGGTCTGCTCAACCACTGTTAAAGTCGCCGAGGACAATAACTAAGGAGTCCAGGTTTGTCCGCTCCAGACACAGTATCTGGTTGGCAAACGTGCGCTGTGCCTCCTGCACGGCCTGCGGTGGAATGTAAACACTGACCAGAATGAAGGACGCGAACTCACGGGGGGAGTAAAATGGTTTACAGGTGATGAAAAAAGATTCCAGATCAGGAAAGCTGTAGAATCACGGTCACATCATTGCACCAGGTACTGTTAGTATAAAAACAGACACCTCCACCTTTCGTTTTGCCTGAGAGTTCTGTGTTGCGATCCGCTCTGAAAAGTTGGAAGCCTGCCAGCTGCAGCGCAGAGTCCGGTATCGATCCACACAGCCACGTCTCCG
>JAOUQW010000047.1:16227334-16238029 GCA_028565825.1 Olivaichthys viedmensis | reverse complement strand
ACATTGAACGACCACGCAGGACAGACACACGAGGGTATTTATACATTCACTAACGAGGGATCAAACAGGGAACAGGTAGAAACATTCAAGTCACGTGATGGGGAATCAACAGACAATGTCAACACAAACCGTCTTTTCATCACCTTAGCGACTGCCACGCGCGGTCACGTGCATCGCAGCGTGTGACAGAAATAAATCTGCTTACACTATCAACCAGACAAACTAAAGAGAAAAAAATATTTACTACCTCAATAAATATATAATAGTGCACCTACTGTAATGATACCATTTGTTAGGTTTTTTTTGGGTCATTGTGCTCTGATTGACAAAGTGTTTTTGTTAGAAGAAAACTAGCACTGGTGTTTTGAAAAGTGAATTTTTTTCTGAGACGTATTTATAGTGTTTTGGTAATTGTAGAGCATTTTGGAAATGTTTGTGCAGAGAGATGTGTGAAGAGTTTTGAAAAAGTGAACATGGTAGTGAATGGTGCTTGTTAACAGCTGTAAAAAACAAAACAAAACAAAAAAACCCCTGTAAAATCATGTGCACTTAAACAAGCACATCAACTCTACCTAGAGAACACCTTCAAATATAGTGGGACAATATTACCGCCTGGTTCAGTAATTAGTTATTAGTTATTTTTCCGTGAAAGTAGTCGACACGGATGGCTCTCAATAGCTAGCAGTGACTCATAACCCTCATCCTTGTGGGTGTTACAAAAGTCTATTAATCTTGGAAAACACGCTTTTTGCATGATGTGCTATGGCAAGGCTTCTAACCTCTTATAACAGAAGCAGGGGGAGCCTCCTTCCCAGGACAGTTTTTGTTCTCCTGGACAATTTTCAAATGTCTACTCTGTCTACTCAGGGCCCTTGGAAGTAGTGCCACTACCCCCTCCTTTACAGCACTTTAAATTAAGTCACAAGTTAGCACAAACATAAAGGATTTTCATTGTTTAATGTATGCAAGAAGGAACTTTTGACATCATCATCTGTGGGTGTTTATCAGTTATAAGTCTAAGGCTAGTTAAAAAATATATCTGTTTGATGAGAAACAGGAGACATATAGAGATGTTTAGAAAGATGTCACATTACATTCTGAGGTAAACAAGGGCAAGAAATAGCAACAGATGTATACAAAGACAATGTATAAAGGCATATAAGCACAGTTGCCACTAGCTTTAATGATAATGGAACAGAAAGAAGGAATGTGAGGACATTGTCTGTTTTCCCAGTATCCGCATCTGAAAATGAATAATAATTCATTAATAAGTTCATTAATAATCAAAATAATAAAAATAGTAAGAATAAAATAATAATAATTATTATTATGCTACTACTACTACTACTACTACTACTACTAATAATAATAATAATAATAATAAATAATAATAGCAATTAAAAAGGTACCAGTTAATTTTTAGCTTAGTTTTTTCATCATAATATCATATTATAACTATTTTATGGTGATCAATTAATGATGTTATTTAGTATGACATACCAGTATTAACTGTTGTACTGAGGATGGTCGTGTCTGTAGTCACCTCCTCTTGGACAATGAGGCTTGTGCCGGTCGCATTATGCTGAAATATCCTACCATCGATCCGGTAGAAGAAATTGCAGTAGTACTTGCCAGCGTCATTCAGCTCGAGCATGGTAAGTAAAAGGCTTGCACTTTGCTGGCTGCTATTAGTGTGCTCACTATACCTTCCTCTGAGCTGGGAAAGGTTCCTGACCTCGTGCAGTTGTCTGTCAGCACCCTCCCTGTACCACTCTACATGGTATTTAGAAATTTTCTCCCCTTTATCTGCACGTATCTGACATGACAGCGTGACATTTTCTCCCATTGTGAGATGTACGATGGTTGGCTGCTGCTCCACACATATGTGACCACTGACCAATGCTACAGTTGGGCACAGATAGTGATAGCCGTCAGTTAACGATATTTTCAGGTATTCCAGATACCAGTTGACTTGTCTCTATTTATGCTTATTAATTAAGTTGTTATTCTATCACTACTGATCATTATTTAACCATCAACATTTGGTGGCCGGAGCTTGCCAAACTCACAAAAAAACAAATGCTTATACCACATAATTGTATTTAAAATACAGCCAAACAAACAATCATATTACCTGAAAGATGGATTACAGCAAATAGGAACCCATTAGGCAGCATTTCCCCCTGAATGAAAAAAAAGTCAACATCTACTACATAAACTTCATATAACATTTCCTTAACCAACTTGCTCTCGCCACAAATGTTTGTGCTATATTTTTATGCAGGTTACTGGTTAGCACATGTAATAAAGCACAACCTGTTGATGCCATAAGTGCATCAAAACTGAAATATAACACCTCAGGTTGACTGTAAACACATAACCTATTTAAAAACAATAAAATTCAGGCACTGAAGTGTTTTCAAACATGACGTCAGTTTAAGCTTATGATACTTTCACTTTGGTCAGCTTTGGAAAGCCATTTTCACTTTAATTTGGCAATACTCAGTATTACTGAATAAGAGTAGCTGCAGTACTGAATAATTCTAACCAAGACTGAATTGCAGTATGTATGTGTATCTTTTCAGTTATCCTTTTTCCTTTCAGATGTCTCTTACCAACCAACAGAATTTGAGCAATAGTTTATCGGAAAAATCCATGCAGGGTGTGCTCACTTCCCTTTACTGCAAATATGTTACATTTGATATAACTTAATAGTGAACATTATTTTGCACTACAGTGTTTGCTGTGGATTTATCTGTGCCATGCACATACCTTTTTCACATGCTATTACAAGCCCAGCATATAACCTGCGTGCCTGCCGTACATGAAAACAATCAGCATGGCATAATTTAAATGTCAAGCCTATTGCTTGAGTCTTGTAAAATGATTTTGAAACAGGAGCTACATTTAATACATAATGATACATGACTATTTTCAAGTTATGACTTACCTATTTTCCCTCCAAAAACAGAGCTTTTTGTTGCAAGTATTTGCCTGCCTCTTAGAACCTGTGCTTTGATGGAACAGATGCCACATGTGAGGGGGCTTTCATACAACTGTAAAAGCAGGCTATCATTTCCTTGTTGAGCTGCATTTTCACAAATCTGTTGCACTGTTGCTAGCACAAAGGGGGGGAAAAAAAACTGTGGGGTCTCAGGCACTGTCACATTATAAGCAGTACCCGCATGTTGTGTAACTCTTGTGAGCAGATTCATGTGATGTGAAATGTTAAAGGGTTATATGAAAAAGGTTTTTTTCACACTACTTTACTCTTAACACATGTGGTTATGGTGAAACAGGAAGTCTACAGCATGAAAAGACAGAAAAATCTTGTGAAATAAGTCACGCAATATATGGCAGTTGTGGCAGCTCATCTTTACACATCTCTTCTCTTCAGTGTGAGTTTCCTCTTCGTTTTTATTAAATATATTTTAATATCATTATGTCATTTAGCAAATGTGCATTTACTTTTGAAAGGTTTGTAAAAAATTGTTCGTTTTAGAGTCTCCTAAAATGCTACAGTTAACATTACGTTACCACTCACTGGTTTTATGCATTAATTGTCATTAGATGGCACTTTCACTGTGGACAAAAATAGTTTGCACATGGTGTATGTTCTGCAATATCATCAGTTCTGCAGGTAAGACATTTAACATTGAACATTAAAGATATTTCATATTTAACAATATCGTTTGAATATTTAACACATTATTTCTGTGTTTTAATTTAGAATTTGGATTTTTAGAATATTGTAATAATAAAAATGTTAATCAATAAACTTTATTGTTTATTCTTTAATAGAAGACTGGACTATCGACATGAATCCAAAAATGTTTAATGTTACGAAATCCAATAACATCACCGTGAACTGTGAGGTGAAATATCCTGCTCCTCTTAAAGGCAAAGAGAATATCCAGGCCTTCTGGAAGGCATTGAATAAAGGTTCATTGAACATAGACAGTTTAGATAATAATACGTTTATCTGGCATCCTAATGTCTCATTTGTGACTGCAAACTTTCGGCGGAGAACCAACCTCCTTGGAAATATCAGTAAAAATAATTGTTCTCTGCTAATCACCAATATAAGGGAAGATGATAATGGACTGTACTACCTTAGAGTGGAGACTGGATCTTTTAATTACAGCTTCAACATGAAACCGTTCACTATTAATAGTAAGTGTCCATATCTATGTCAGCAAAACCTGGCAAACCTTTATGCATGACTACAGCATATGATTAAGCCTGACATACAGTTTTGTGAAATAATTCAGCAATATAAACATGTTTTAATATGAAACACCCTATTATGTGCTATAAAAACATTAGTGAACGTTGTTTTTGTGGAACGAAACTTTGAAAGATTGAAAGCTCACTGCGTGACTTGTGAAAGTATCAGAATTGGTGTTAGTTTTGTAGCATGTTAGACAATTCTGAAAAGTAGTTATTTTTACTGCTTAGAAATCGAAAGCAGATGGTTTGATCGTTTTGCATCATTACATTAAAAAAATTACAAACTTGTGTCTATCCTATCCATATTTTATAAACATTAACCCTCAATTTTTAACTATTTAGGTGACATGTTAACTCAGGGAATGTTTAACAAAAATATTTTTCCACAGCATTACACAATTTTAACTTTTTATATGAATTTAATTTAATTCGACACGTATTTGCTATTATAGAATTTTAATTAGTCTTATAATTTAAAACTAATTATGCAAAGCCTAGACTCAACAAATGTAAACTTTTCACTTGTACTGTATCCATATGCATTTACTGCTTGACATATTTTGGCCAAAATATTATTGTTGTCATTTAATATCTGCATTCAATAACCAGTGAGATTCACTTCACTGTCTATGTGATACTGTCTTTGACCTCTTTTGTCATAAAGCAAAAATGAGAAATCTTTTGGGTTTTTGTGTCCCATTTGGCACTTGTGTGAACATGCATATGTGTAATATGTTTTGAGATTAAAAATACAATACATTTTTTTTTTTTTTAACTTATAGTTATAGGTCAGAATCATACCTCTGATGCTAGACATGAGAATAATACATCTCAAGGTTAGTGTGATCACTTCTCTATTTATTTACTGTACATTAATCTTTGCTTGTTTACATTACGTTTATCAATATTTATTTAGTCGTTTTAAAGAACATTCATTTGCGAGCACCAAAATGTACATTATACATAGCAATAATTTTGGGTATACCTACTGACAGTTTTAATAGGGCAATAACAAAGGCTTTTACACTTCAATAAATACATAATCACACCCAGTAATGTCTATTCAATGTTATAACACTTGTAGTTAGTCCTATTTAGGCTAACAATTAATATTTGATGGAACTGTAAAGGGCAACATACTACTGATTATGTACATCTCATAATGTAAAATAATCTATTAATGCCTAACTATTAACTCTATTCGGTTAATCAGACCATGCCTGATTAGCAATTTCAAAATGTGTGTTTTCCAAACTTTCAAGAGATATAATTCACTTTTTCTAAAAAGTGAAAATCACTGAACAACCAACCATAAATCCAGATTTTGAATGTAAGTATCGAAGACCAATTTCTTTAAAGAACTGAGGTTCCTAAAACTCTACAAGCAACTATAACTTGTTCTAGGATCAAATTTTTGATAGTTGATTATGCAAAATATTTGCTTATACAGTGCTGTGCTAAAGTCATAGGACACTAGAAAAATTATTTTTATATGGTTTGTAAATATGTATATACAATATCTTTGTATATAAAGATATTTATATGGACAGTTGGTGTTTGTTAATAAAATCACTATATAATATTAGAATAACTGAAGATAAACAATGATGCTTAAAAAAAACAATAATGATTTGCATTTTCTAAAAAAAGTTCATATCTTGTGTGATGGATATACGAGCACAGCTTTAGTTGCCAAACCTCAGGCACCTCAGCCATTCCACATATTTGTTAAATTCCAAAACTAGCACGCCGCATAGCCGACCAAGGTGTGCTAGTGGAGAAATTTAACCTACTTAATGAATTATTTGTGAGTACACAAAAATACATTTTTACGATGTGATGGTCAAAAGAAATTTGAAGAAACTGGGAAAGTTTAAGACAGAAAACGCAGGGTATGTGCCAAAAATATATGATGAACATTTTCTATATAAAGGCAAAGTAGAAGAGATTGTAGTACATAAAAAGTATAATACATCAGTGGCAAAAACTCGTATGGAGTGATGAGTCCAAATTTGAGATTTTTTGTTTACAAATGAACCAGTATGTCAGTAGAAGAGCTGGTGAGCTCTTATAATAAATGTCAATAAATATAAAAAGGTTGTGATTCATCATACTGTACCTTTGGGAAAATGACCATTGGTAAGGACCTAGCATTGTTTAGCAGCACAAATAATTCGGAGAAGACCAAATGTCTATACACTGTTTATGTGGCATAGCAGAACTATATCTTTACATCCTTTCTAATTCAGAGACAGTGGATTAATCAGTCCATATCGGAGTGTCACCTTAGAGTCATGCATCAACACTAATTCCAACAATCAACTACATATCGGCACAAATGCTTTACCCATAACACATCAATAATTATACAAAGTGTAATGTTCAAAATATATTACTACTATACTACAGTTAATTTTTTTGACTATACTGAACATACTGTATATTGCATTATAATTCATTTTCATATGGGATGTTAGAAATGTTTCCCGTCCTCATATGGTAAAGAATTCAAAGTGACACATTTTGAAAAACATAAACCATATTGGCAGGTCTATGTTGCTTACATAGGCAGAGTAAATGGGACCGCTGCGCTTCTTCCCAGTAAATAATTGCAAGCCTAACTGGTGACTCCTGGATATGGAAAACTTAAAGTTAACTGAGACCCCAAATAAGACTGTTGTCTAGAAGTTTTAACATTGACAAACATGATATTTCAGATCACATAATTGACAAAATCTGGTTATTAATTTACCTGCCATATGTGTTGCCAAGATTGAAATTGTGGTTGAACAGGTAAACCCCTACTAATTCAGAAACTTTGTGGTATTCTTTTGTTGAGCAGTGACTCCAGGGCACTGGGCGCCGACCATATACATTAGCATCTTTGTTCCTATAATTATTATCTTGCTGGCAGCCATCATTATTTCTGTGCTTGCATTTATCGTCAGACAAAGAAAAAGGTAGGTTTTATTCAGACAGTCTCGAGTCATTTAAATTTGATAACTTGAGTTGAAATAACAAACTATATATACACACACATTCACTTTACCTCAGTGAAAGAAATGTGATTACTGTATAATGTTAAGACTTCTGAATGGAAATATTACAGAACTTTAATTATTTATTTTAGTTTTAGAGTTATTCAATTAAAACCATGACCACAAACAAATATAAATGATCTTGCAGGGGAGTGGATCTTCTAATGCAAGACTCAAATCACTATGCAAATTTTCAAATGCCTCATAGGATGCAACATAGTGGGTAAGACATTACTTTCATATATCTATATACATACACACACACACACACACACACACAATATGTACATCACAGTGCTGATGGTAGCCTCAGGCCTTGCCATTGCACAAAAACACTGATGGCTAGATCCCCAAGAGCAAAATCACCAAACCCAAAGTAACTGCCTCGGTTTTGAAACATAGCCTGATCTTGCAATATGTCACTTTTGAACATCAGATCAAATTTGTAAAAGACATTTAAAAATTAAAAAAAGCAACTGTTTGTGATAAGCTGCAAAGTCACACCCTTTCTAAATGGCAATATTCCTTATAGCACAAACCAAATCCTATTTGTAATGAATTTACATATTATTCGATGTCATCATGTATTATTTATGTAGGAAGTAATCTAACTAAAATTATGTGAATCATTACACTGCCGTCTTTACACAGGCTTGAATCTACAGAAAAGGACAAACAAGAGAAAGAACCACCTTCAACACCTAAAGAGGAGCCCATTTACAGCAATGTCCAGGTACTGCACCTAATGCAAAGACAGCGGCTGCAGTGTATTCACGTTGAAATGGCTTGATTTAGCAAAGAAAAACACTTGATCAAATGCGATTTAATGCAATAAAGATGAAGTTAGAGATGAGATGCTCATATAGGGCTAACCACAACTGAGAGATGCATTATTGCCATAGTAGTGTCACACCGCTGGCTGGGCGGATGCAGGTGCGGGCTCCAGCGGTGGAGGCAAGAAGCGGACAGGACCAAGGGATTAGGCAATCTCGGCGTCGAGGAGCAGGCGTTGGGTCGGGCGATGAACAAACAGGGTGTCGGACGCACAGGCAGAGAGGCAGAGCCGCACAGGCAGAGAGGCAGAGAGGCAGAGCCACACAGGCAGAGAGGCAGAGCCGCACAGCAGAGAGGCAGAGCCGCACAGGCAGAGAGGCAGAGCCGCACAGGCAGAGAGGCAGAGAGGCAGAGCCGCACAGGCAGAGAGGCAGAGCCGTACAGGCAGAGAGGCAGAGCCGCACAGGCAGAGAGGCAGAGAGGCAGAGCCGCACAGGCCAGGAACCGCTTGCTAAAGTCTGCGGTATCGTCTGAGGCTTTATAGAGGATTAGTGTGATTGCATGCCAGTGGTGTGTAATGAGTTGGGATTGGGAACAGGTGATAAGGATCAGAAGCTCGGTGAACTCGCGGGGACGCGGCATTCGGGGAGAGCGGTGAAGGCGTGACAAATAGCTACGGATTCCTCTTTTAAATGTTCTTCAACAATACAAGCAAATGCTCTTATAGAACGACTGTTATATCTGGCCTGTTTCACTTTACAGGGTGAATCTTCTATGGAGCTGACTGTGAAGTTCGACCAAACGGACAACATCTACTGTAATGTTGGCAATAATATACAGCAGTAGGCCACAAAAATAGCCAAACTACCAAGGTCATGACACAGTCTGATTACATCCTACATCCTTTGCTAATACACCTCTATATTACACATACTGTATGTTATTACATCATGTACAGCTTTTATGTACATAATATAAATAACGTGGAATGTGAATACATTGCATTAGCTTTTTTTTTTTTTTTTCACATCTCAAAAAGATTTATCAAATCGTCATATCTATATTTTTCAAGATGGTTGTCAAATGCAATGTATTCCAAATAAGCTGAACTAGTTAATAAAAAACAGCTTCACAATTTTAACAGGAACGTTTATTGATAGTCTTCTTTCACATCTTAAAGCAGTTATCTGAAGCTGATGTTGATGAACAGTTTGCGTTCTGTTCAACTCTTACCACAGGGCTTAGGTGTCATTTTAGATGGGTACTTCTCCTTTTCACTTCCCCTGACTTTGACAAGACAATTGACTTCACACTTACCTCCCATATGTGTTAAGAAACAACTCTCTTCTATCATGAATACAAAATAAACTCAGATCTGGCTCTCAGATTTGGTTCTTAGGTACTAAATGCAGTGATGTGGGATGTACGATGTTCAGGGTCATTCAAAACTAAAACAGCTAGGGGTTATAAACCAAACTACATGGACATACTGAATGTGTATACCAAAGTGATGAATCCAAGAATCCAAAGGACACGCTCTAGCACAAGCCTGGCTTCATTTTTTAAAATCAAAATGTGCATTCATTTTTTAATTCAATCAACAGTTTCATTTGTTTGGTGTTCATTTATGTTATATTATTTTGCAGTTAATTGTTTCCTAACCAAGACCGCTCAGGAAGCCCCATATTTCTGCTCTCTCACAGCTCCCAATACACATGACCCAAGTATTTAGTATTCTTGTTTGCTTGGTTCATGTGTGTTGGAAGCTGGGCTAGAACAAAAATGCAGGCCTTTTTTTGGGCGGTGGGTCGGGGCAGGGCTTCTAGGGACTGGGTTAGGAAAACACTGTCGTAGTTGACATGAATGATTGTAATGTAAAAAAAACTACACTCTTTAAAAAAAAGAACCTTTGGATTGTTAAATGTTCTTAGCTTCCTAATTTTTTTATTATTTTTTAGAGTGTACATGCTTAAGTAAATTGTGTAACATTGCTCATTGCGATATCATAAGGCTAATCCAAAAATTGGTAATTTTATTTTAAATCTAGAGACATTTTTGTTTAATGACAAGGAAAGAAATAAAGCAGCAAAGCATCATTTGATAAAGACACAGCATCCGTTTAACCACTTAAACTCCCAGGACGAGTCAGCAGGTCCACACTTACATACATTTCTTATTAGTTCCACTGCAGTTAGTGAATAATTTATAATAGTTACTGATTAATAATAAATAAATAATACATAATAAATAAAATGAAAAAGGGCAATTAAACACAACTCAAATTAACTTAAGAACACACCTATGCTCTTGAAAGCTATTTGGGCTGATCTAGGCAGTGCATGTACTGAATATACTACAATTATTTAATTTGAGTCCCATATAAGTAACATCACTTATTATCACATATTATCATTTAAGAAACATATTTGGAATAATATATACACTGCCCATTAAAAGTTTGGGGATACCTAGGTTTTCAAAATGTTTTTAGTAAATGAGTATGTTTTCTGTGTTGGTTTGCAACAACTCAACAATTTGTACTTGCAGGACTTCCCAGAGGTTTGTAGAGCTGATCTGACACCTCTCTTGAACCTTTCAATCCAACTCCTCTCAGAACAGCTTGATAATGATGTAAATGGCTTTGACTGAAAAG
>JAOUQW010000047.1:16215661-16226988 GCA_028565825.1 Olivaichthys viedmensis | reverse complement strand
GAAAAGCTTTTATTTTTTATGTGATATGTAATCCAGTGCATATTAATAGGAAAAATCTGAAAAGTACTTGAATATATTTTTCCAAGTATATGAAAAAAAAAGTACATTTGTTTGATGGGATCTCATTTTAAGGTTTGTAATATAAAATAAATATATTGCTTTTTTATGCTTACTGTGACTCCTGCACATGTGGCCGTGTATAAACACAATGATTTCCTAAACTCTTTTCAAATAAGTAGTTGGGCTGTACCATTGTACAATTTTTTATTATATATTCATAACCATATATTCTACTATACATTCTACACTATATAATCTTGTTCTTATATATTCTTAGATTATGGTTACATTTTATTTAAACATGAAATAATCACATCAAAATACAATAATGTACACTAATACTTAATGTGCTAAAGACACAAAAATAATACACTCAGGCCCTGATTTACTAAAAGTTTGCGTGTATAAAAATACGTGCAAACTTGATAACACCCGCAAAAAATGTGCAAGCTGATTTACCAACAGGGTCTACGGAGGATTGTGTCTTTCATATGAGCAAAATTTGCCTTAATGAATTTGCAATTAAGGTGGATAATCCTGTATGATGAACTCATCATGCCAACAAGGGCTACATCAATTTGCAATTTGGGGTGTTTCTACCTAAGGATGCAAATCTTTTTATTACATTTCCATATCCCTAGTGAAAAATAAATGCACTTAATTGTATTTAAAATATACTGAAATTTGTCTAAGTAAATATACTAACAAATGTACTTATTTACAATATGCTAAAAAATAGATTAATCTCAAATGCTTGCAAGTAAAATTTGATCACACAATATTACAGTATACTTTTTATTAATACATTACTGTGAAATATACTTTTAGTTAAAAATTTAGTTTCATTTCATTTAATGCATTTCATAAAAATGCTAGATACTTGTTTTCAAATACGTGTCTTGTACATTTTTGCAAAGTGTGTTTAAAAACAATTACTATAGTAAATAATTGAAGCACACTTTAACAAAATTCACAACATTATAATTTAAGCAATTCTCTTCTTCAGATTTGATATTTTCATAAAACGCTTTCCTACTGGCTGTCATGAGTTCCCGGCGAGCTGCGCACTTCCGTGTGTGTCATGTCTTTCATGTAGTCATGTGCTTTGGTTTGTTTGTTCACATGCCTCAGTTTTGTTCTGTTCACGCCCCCCGGTTTCCTATTGGTTGTTCATTAATTGATTGCAATTGTTCAATTAATCAGTTTGTGTATAAATACTCACTTGTTTCAGTTTAGCCTGGCGAAGTCTTGTCTCGTTTCCTAACCGTCAAGTCTGAGCATGTTTCCAAGTTCCTGGCGTTCCGTGTCGCCTGTCTCTCGTTCCTGGCGTTTCGTGTTGTCTGTCTCTCGTTCCTGGCTTTCGGTGTCGTCTGTCTCTCGTTCTTGGCGTTCCGTGTCGCCTGTCTCTCGTTCCCGGCGTTCCGTGTCGCCTGTCTCTCGTTCCTGGCTTTCCGTGTTGCCTGTCTCTCGTTCCTGGCGTTCCGTGTCGTCTGTCTCTCGTTCCTGGCGTTCCGTGTTGTCTGTCTTTCGTTCCTGGCGTTCCGTGTTGTCTGTCTTTCGTTCCTGGCGTTCCGTGTCGTCTGTCTCTCGTTCCTGGCGTTCCGTGTCGTCTGTCTCTCGTTCCTGGCTTTCCGTGTCGCCTGTCTCTCGTTCCTGGCGTTCCGTGTCGTCTGTCTTTCGTTCCTGGCTTTCCGTGTCGTCTGTCTTTCGTTCCTGGCGTTCCGTGTCGTCTGTCTCTCGTTCCTGGCTTTCCGTGTCGTCTGTCTCTCGTTCCTGGCTTTCCGTGTCGTCTGTCGCTCGTTCCTGGCTTTCTGTTACTCCCTTTTTGTTTGTTTGGTCAATCCTTTATTGTTTTTGACTTCCTGGTTTTGACCCGCGCCTGTTCCCGATTGCCGAGATGGATTTCCCTGCTCTACGTTTGTCTGCCTGTGTTTTGACCCCTGCTCTGTTCAACTACGATGATTCATGGATTGTAAATAATAATAAACACACCGATTATACGCACTTGCGTCCTGCCTCTTCTCTCGTGCTACACATGTTACACTGGCCTCTGGGAGTAAGTATTTTGAATATTGGGCGAGGCTTCGCCTTTTCCCTGTCTATTTAAATAGAGCTTTTGAGAATGTTTTTCACATATACCTTATTAACCTTATTATAATGCATAATCATGTCTGCACGCTTATATTTTACATTCATATCGTATTTTGAACAGTTTTTTGATGCGTCTCACTGTCTTTAATTAGCGTTATACTTAATTTTCAGTTTCACTTTACTCTTCTGGGAGTCCCTCAAGATCTTCAAGCTGCCACTGCTTAAAAACCTAATCTACATTGTTTTCTACCCCCTACTCTGCATGTGACGTCATTCACCTAATTCTTCTCTGTAAATCACCCACAACACGCCCAAAAATTAGTACTCCTTATTTATTTAGTAAATCAGGGCCACAGACCTTTCAATACACCCTAATTGAACATATTGTATACTGTGTTATTACAATAAAAATTACATTTAACATTCTGTAACAAGGTTAGATTTATCAAAAAGTAGTTTTTGTTATGATGTAATCCAGCTCTCCTTCTCCAACCAGAAGTTTTCAGTTTGGTATTACTACTTTGGCATTCATTCATTAGCATACGTTGCTTCATAATCAGTAGCACATTCGTATTGATAGTACTCCTCTTCAAGCTGCAAGGGTTGAGAAAAGGTTATGTTTGTACTATATGCATACAAAAATATTTTTCTAAAGTATTCAAAATTGCTGATTGTGCTATGCCAAATGACTGGAATTCAGTTTCATTGCTTTAAAAATGTATTTTTACAGGCAAATGCAGCATTTACATAAGGCTTGGTTTTTCTAGCTACATACAGACTAATGAATTCTTAGACCCAATTGTTACCACTAGTTGTTTCTGTATACAAATAGGAATGTCCCCCTGTATAATTATACTTTTTTAATATTCTTATTTGCTTTTAATACATTGATCGCAAAACTAGTCGTAGTTTTCACAAAGGCTATAAAATGCAGGGAACCTACTGCCATGTTGCCGTACACATGCTGACTTCCATCGTAGCTTGAGCCCACATCTTTGCATTTCCTGCAAGTGAATGACATTCTGTTATGGGGAAACTTAACTAAATTCATGTAAAATTGATATATTTACTAAAATACTGCTGTTATATTGACTTTTATATTTCAGTAAACATTACTGGACAATATTCAAATTGATTACAGGTTGTATAGTAACATATGTAGGTGTAACTACTGTTTGTGTACTAAAAGGAACTCCAATACCTTTCGGAGTCAAACTGGGTGGTCACATTCCTTTCAGTCTTCAGGTGTGGTGTGGCAGGAGGTTCGGTCCCCCTGCTTTGACTTAAAAAGAGCATATATTTTTTCAAAATTTTACACAATATTTCGGAATATAGTTACTTGAAGAAATAGTTACTACTTACCAGCGTTTTGCTATCCATACTGAGAGGCCAATGATTGTCACAAGAAATGCAGCGGCAGCAATTGAAATGTACAGAAGCCTGCCTGATAAAAGATAACCATCAACAGAACAGTGTCAGATTATATAATTATAAAGTTTAATGCTTGATATTTTACTTTAACCATCATGTTCTGTTCTAGGAAAGTTGCTTTAAGTCGGGCCATCCCTTTTGATTTTATAGTAATAAAGTCTAATTTAAAATGCCCGATATATATTAATCTTAATTATTAAAAACATAAGCAATATTTGTGTAAATAGACACAAGCCCTTCATATGCTTCTCCTGAGAGAAGGTGGGTGTTCATAGGTGGACGTGTAAATAAGAAATGGAGGGAATGTAGCGGGGACTAAAATCATCAGTCTTTTTTTATTTTTTATTTTAATTTATATTTAAATACACTTTCCCAGTTAGTACTGGTTTGCCAGACGTCCATTATTGGCCCAGCCTAGCCTGACTCAAATTGGTTTCCAAGAAGTCAGTATTATTGGTCCAATTTTAGTCATTCCTGGTCTGTACCTTAAATGTATGTCCTATATTAAGGTTGATGACTACAACAGTTATCGTTTCTACATCAAAAGGTGTATCACTCTGGTCAGATCTAAAGTAGACCTATTAATGTCTGACAAACATTTTTTCCATGTTTTAAAACATATTTGTGCTTACTGGTTTCATTTTACCTTGACACTCTCTGTAATATAAATTAGATTATATTTGTTATATGTTTCATATTGCTCAGAAAAACTGAGCCAAGCACGTAAAGAAAATCACTTAAAGTATTGTTCCACTTGTAGTAGATATGTATCATGGGTCATTTTAACCTGAACAGAACATAAGGGTTAAATATCACACACAGCACATTCATGTTGAGAATGGTGTCTGAAGAATGTTTGATGTCTCACTGTTGTGAGTCTCATGGTTGTGTGGCAATCGTAAAGTAATGGTGCAGTTCCCCTGACTGTTTGTGGCATGGCAGTGCACCGTGTCTGAGAAGCCTAGCACCCCCTGTAGGGTCACTATAGTGAGAGTGGCATGTTTCTCTTCATGGGTTCTGCGCAGCTCTGATGATGGATCTGCACCCCAAAACTTGATTTCACTGGCCGGATGGGAGTCCACTATGCACAGACATGTCACTTCTGACTTCTCCAAAGTACATGAGGAGCCAGCTTTAATCTCAGGAGGATCTGGGGGGAACATTTAAAAAATAATAACCAAAATTTGGACCACTTGTGAGGTACAAAAGATGTAAACATGATGAATTCATCATGTCCCCATATACAGGATTATCCACGTTAATAGCACCTAGTTGGTTAAAGTACAATGCCTATAAAATAATGTAAAGTTTAAAGAAATCAGCATGCATTCCCTCTAAGTTTACTCACACAATACGTTGAGCTGTGTTAGTCTGGAGTTGGACTGTCCCTCGGTGTTAATGGCTGTGCAGTAGATGGGTTCTGTGTGTCTGGACACATTCTTCATTGTGTAGGTGTGTTCTTCTGACAGCAAAGTCCCAGCCTCAGTAAACCACTGGTATGTGTGGGGAGTAGGATTACTATAACTGGAGCAGGTCATGTCCGTAGAGCCCCCCTCCACCACTGAGGCCTCCGAAATCACTGCAACACTTTCTGGTGCATCTGTAGTAAACGCATTGCACACCGCTGGTTAATACATTTTGAGAATGTTCAGTTAAAAAGCAGATGTATCACCTTTACAATTTGAAACATCGCACATTTAATTAGTTACAGAGAAAATAGTTCCAGAAAAGTTTGCCAACAGGCCCTGAATAGCTGTGTGACTGACAAACTCTGAGATGGTGAGAACTATTTATGTTCAGTTATTTATTCACTGTAAGCCAATATCTTTGAGGTTTTTTTGTGAAAAATGTTGATATATTTGTAATAGCTATTTGATAACTGGCCTTAGTTCTAGTAATATTAGAAGGATAAAACAATAGAGCCATGACAAAGGTCTGTCAAAAACTGAAATGGCAGTGCTGGAAAGAATAACTATTTGAGTAAAACAATAATTATGAAATAAAATATTAAGCAAAATTCAAATTTCGGGATTCAGAAGTGTGAAATTCTGGTTTTGTTTGGTTGTTATTTGGATTCTTTGGGCATTTTAAAGCTGCCAGAACTAAGGTTAGTCAAAGTCAGAGTTATGATCATTAGATTGATATAAAATAACATCTAAAAAATAAATAAAACCTTTCCTTTGCACCTAATTTAAATTTTAGAACATTTTTGGTGTAATCATTATCATGGTCCTTTAGAGAAAAGAAATAGGCATCAATGCAAACCTACATGTCCTGCTATGCTTGTTTTACACATAATTTTTTGGTTGGTTGCTATTTGTTTCCTTGGACCTCTTAATTAAAGTTAACCCAAGTAAAAAAGAAGAAATCTGTGTACCCTTATTGTAAAGTGTTACCAACTTTTCTTTTCACCCTGCACCCAATCTTTAACAGAAAAATAAATAAAATAACAAAATTAAATCAACAAATAATCTATCTCTAGCCAATGCTCAAATTACAGTTTATGAAAGGACTGATAAACAAAATATGGGTAGCTCAGCAACCTTTTGGTTTTGAACTTAAATTATTTTTGTAAAGATATTTGTATCACTGTCTATAGGGAGATCTATATGTAACTAAACAGGAGATTTATACTCTGATTTGTTACTGAGGAAATAGTTGGAATTTAACCATGATGGTCTTTGTAATGGAAAAAAATAAAGATTCAGAAGTAAAGTAGTTCTCCCAAACTGAATGCTGCCAAATGACCAGCCTCTAAGGTGGTAAGATAACAAAAACATGTTTATTGATTTGACAGATAAATGCCCTTGAAAGAGCATCTTAGCACTTATACAGATGTTCTCTCATCTCTCCAACCTATTTTGTGGAAATGACATTACACAATACTGCATAACATATACATTAATGTATGGTGTATAAAAGTTTTTACACTTACATTTGACTTTGAGAGTTGTCATGCTACTAACTTTCTTGCCTCCTGGAAATACAGCTGTGCAGATGAGAGACTTGTTGTTGTCCATCTTAGAGGGTGTAAAACTCAGAGATGATGTCATCTTCCACTGACCGTTGGTTTGCGGCAGTGATTGGCTGCTAAGTGCTCCTTTGTGGCTCCAGGTGAGGTTGGGTGGGTCAGAGGGACAGGAGTGAAACACTGAACAGGTCGTGCTCATCTTCTTCCCTGACCTAATTTCCTCTGCCAAGGACAGAGTAGGATGGTCTGGAGAAGCTACAGTTGAATTAAAAAACATTCATGATAATGCCAGAAAAAATATATTGAGGTCAAAAACACATGTTCCACAGGTGTAAATCTATGGTACATACTGTACCCAATCCAGTAATCATATTCAGTGGGGTGAGCTATGATCTGGCTGAAAATTGTGACTAAGTTTTGCTTCCAATGAAATCCTGTAGTGACTCATTTGAAGAAGCTTTGTAAGTGAATAGCACTCTAACCACAGAAAGTAGAACACACATGCCATATCATCATTAAAACTGTGTGTAAAATTCATGCGTATGCTGCATAAACTGTCACGCTGCTAACAACCACAGCCACATTTTCGGATTCAGCTAATACTGCTACAGCCAATTAACTTTTTAGGTTTATAGGTACAGTATATCGATCAAAAAATAAAGTGACAACAATTACCAAGCTAAATGGTGAGGCTTCACCTTGAAAATTGGCCAACATACCAATTTGGAATGCAACTGGATTTTCAGACTTACTGCCCATACCCACTAATCCTACTTTCACAACTTCTAGAAATGTCTGTTTAATATGACACACTGGTGCTTGTACGTAGATGATGATGATATGCCTTTAAGAAAATAATTTCTTGTTTGCTTGCTGAGTTCAACAAGCTTATCACATATAAATATTTTTACTCAGTAGGTAGGTTTACTGCAAAGCTGGATGTACTGAGCAGATTGGTTCAATCATTTCAATTGAATTTAAAGTACTTAAGCCACTGCTATTTTTGCAGACTCATAAATGCAGTACACCGACCTGAACAAACATGCTTTTATTTGATGTTTCCAACCAATTAAATAAAAGATGCTAAATTCAATTGATATGCTTATATATCTCTATATTGGTCAGACATAATAATAAAATAAAAAAATGCATATTAAAGCTTTGACTGCACTGTTTCATCGATTCTCTGACCCTAAAAACACACCCACCTTTCAGTGTTATCGACACTTTATTGTGAACATAGGAGTATTTGTTGAAATCTTCGATCTCGATCCGGAACATGAAGGGACCGCTATCACTGTGATGCAAAGGGTTAATTTTCAGCGTGCAGTTTCTGTGGCTTAAGTCACCCAGGAGGCTAGTACGCTGCTGGAACATGCTGCTGATTTTGGAAGTTACTGAATGGTAGACCTTCTCATCAGACTCTGTGAGCCAGATTCCTGCGAGGTCTGAGGCCTTCCTGTCTGCACCGGGGTACCTGAACAGGCAGGGAATCACCACACACGAGCCCTCGAGGCCGAGTACTGATTGAGGAACCTCGGCACTCCATGACTCACTCTCAGTTGGAGACACTGAAATGGCAAAGAATGAGTAAACGTAAGTTTTCCAGTGTTACCATGTGTGTTTAACTTGTTTTTAGAGCCAGACTGTGACAAAGGCAACCAGTAATCACCAGGTGACTTTGGCCTCATGTTGGAAACCTCACAGCTCTCTTCATTTTCTGAAATATTCCTTTTTCCAATACATAAGCCTGAAATCAAACTGTCAAGTCTGTTTAATGGTGGTTAACTAAGTTTAGGTGCAATTGTAAAAACAGGGGTTGGGTTTAAATAAGTACATTATCAAGAGGTATGGTTAGGCAAGCTGTGATATCAAATCGCCTCCTCTCATTCCCTTTAAGAACCAAGTGTGTGCAGTGCAGCACAGTGACATTTGCATAATTTCAAACGATTAGATTTTACTTATAGATTTAATGTCAATATTTTAGTGGTAGTGTCACAAACACGGAGACATGGATACAAGAGTGCACGTTTTATTTTGAATGCCAACAGTCCAAAGTCCACAATCAGCTCAAAAAACATGTAAGGTGTCAAAGATATCCAGCTAATACAGAGATCCAAAAGCATCAAAGAGAAAACTAGCAGAAGGCCAGTGATGAATATAGACAGATTGACACACTGAGCACATCGGCCACACTCAGTGAGCAACTATGCATGGACAAAGCGTATTTTTCTTCTCGGCATGGCTTCCAGCTATAAACACTATAAAATTATGGCTGATTGCGTTACAAGCAAACATGTATTGCTTATGGGGTTGAAAGATAAGTTTCTCTGCCATGTCTATTTTGTAACAAAACTAAGGACTATTAAATAATATTTCTTTACTGTATGCTTTAGGAAACTTTTCTTTATCATAGTTCAAAATATTAATCTTTGTCCTACTTCTTTAAATGTTGTAATTGTTAAATACATAAATAAATGGAAAAAAACTTAGTTAAAATTAGTGAAAAAGTAGCCACAATACATTTTATTATATGCACATGCACATTTTCCGCTACCTACCTTTGAACCAGAGGGTGTAGATACACAATAACCAGCAGCTAAATAGCATATTCCTCTTAGTTATGGACCTGGAAAGATTATTATTTATTATAGCATTTTAGGTGAGCCACACTTAATTTGTAATGTATCTGTTATATACACACTTATTTAGAATTGTTAGACAAACCAATATCATGTCAGCTTTTTCAGTGCAGCTTTGCTATATTTTGTGTAGTTTTGGTCCTACAAATGTACTGTAATTTGGTGTAGCTCTAGTTTATGAGGTAGTTTCAGTATAGAAACATAGAGAGTATACAGAAATTGTATTTATATGCCTATATAACTATTCAGAAAAAGAGTGTACCAATTGAGTAAAATAGAGTGTTTCAATAATAATGTATTGAAATACAAAACTGGTTACATACCTCCTTTTCACAGCAAGTGGCAGTGACCTTGTTTAGAAGTTAACGACTGTCCTAGAGTACTCTTCATGACTTCCCTTTTCATGAGCAGATTTCAGTTTTAGTCATCGCTTCCTTAAGTTCCAAGTCTTAGTTTCCATCTAATATACTTGCATTTTATCATGCTTATGGCCACAATGAATAAACCATGTCATGGTGTTATCAGGTACCGACTGCTATCATTTATAAACCAACCGTAGAACACAATACTCATAACTAGTTAGACGTCTACTGTGGTGGCTCTGGGAATGAAAACTCAAGATTCCACTTAAGAGCCATTTGTGTCAACCCACAAACCCAGATCATGATGCCCACAAAATCATTCAGAGGCCATAAGATCTATTACGGCAGGTTTGGGTAAATGTGGAGAAAGCCCAGGCTAAACAGGCCGAGTACTACAACCATTAACGCAGATCAGTGAGCTTCCAGAAGGACAGTCTATTCTGGATCAGGCCACATCCGCTGTCTTGGCTTGATGGTGAGTTTCCTGTAAAGTTGATCAAAAATGGAAAGACCTAGAAAGACGTGATAAATAGGTCCATTTACAGTAATGTGAGTGATTATAGTCTTTTTTCCATCTGACATGAAATGCCCACAAGGATGGCTTCAGATTTACTATTATTCAACTGCAAATAGTTAGAAGTCATCAACCCTTGTATATATCATAAAAGCACCGTGCAGGCAAAAAATACAGCAAGTAACTTACACAATTAGCTGAGTCTGAAATCACACCTGTATCCTCATTTACACCCAGTCATTTCATACATCTTACATTTGGATTGTATACATTTACATACATTTAAACTTGTAATCAGGTGCATCTCAAGTTTGACGGATTGGAATTTGGTTCCTTTATCTCATGTAATCCGCAAATCAGCTCATCAACTCAACAACCAACTTCCTCGGTTGTCCCTCGTTTCCTCAATCCCTCTGAGCACATTTTAAAGAATTGATCCTTAAATATGACAAACTTCTATAGTCACTGACTGAAAGATGTAGGATTGAGGAGTCAAGGAGGCATGAACAAGGGTGTTGGGTAGCACCCATTTGCCATTTGAGACGTCCTTGCTCACTGAAATGTCATTTTAAAGCGACGTCACTTATCGATGACTTGTTGCAGAGCTGTATCGCCTGTCACAAGCCATAACGGATCTGCTTATACACATTAAGGTATACTTTAATTATAAACTGAATTAACATACATACATACATACATAAATAAATAAAATCTATTGCAACTGTACAAAACACTCTTGAATGTTGATGTTCTAGCCTATGTAAGATTCTATCATCAACTGTCTTCTCATATGTTTTTTTATTAATTATTAATATTAATTCTGTAATTGTTGTTCTTAGTATCTTATCCGCAATTCTGCATAGTGGGCAGAGAAAGAAAACCAAGCACCTTATTTTTACAAAGCAGAAAAAGGAAGTGTTGTGGACAGGTGCTGTCGTATTACATTCTCAATGAGTCCAATTTTATACTCACAGAAAGAAGCTTACAACAATTTTTTACTTTTCATTTGTGATTTCATTTTGGAACAAAAAGCTTGAATTCCATCTTTAAAAGAATAATGGAGGGTTTTCTAATATTCTACATTTATGTATAAAATTTTTACAAAAATTGTCACTACTACGGCTGGGCTCCAGAACCATTTCCCACAATGCCCCTTCAGTACATGACACCTCACCTGATTCCCTTCCTCGTTCACAATCTCCCAGCTTCTGATCACGTACACCTGTCCCTCACTACACCTCACCCTATATAAACAG
>JAOUQW010000047.1:16180570-16202369 GCA_028565825.1 Olivaichthys viedmensis | reverse complement strand
TAGAAGAGTTTAGTGAATAGAATAATGACTGTTCATAAAATATGACGGGTGATTCCAAACTTTTGAACGCTAGTGTAGGTTTTACTTGGTGACCTACAGTATTTCTATTTATACTGCTTTTGTATGATTGATCTCTTGTGTCTGTAGTATCAGAGATAACTATGTTAATAGTAACTAGAGAACTGCTTCTCATTAAATAGCCAAAAACTTATTTGCACATCAACACAAAAAGTGCCACATGAACAGACACATACACAACATTGTACATATTAGTGTTACTATCACCAACAGTAGCAGTACGCTGCCTAGATTTCAAAATCAGGGAAATATAATCCATTAGTGTTGCAGAAAAAAGTACACAATCTGATTTCGAACAGTTAAAAATGAATGGAAATTTATGCTCACTCACAATGTTTGTCTACAGTGTCCCTAAAAGCAATATAACATCATAACAAATAACAATCTACAAAAACTATGACCTGATCATAAAATCACACAATATAGAAATCTAAGAAAGTAAATCATACTGTACCTGTTGCAAATGGCCACAAAGGACAATACAGCACAGACAATGATTGCTGAACTAATCACTCCCAATAAAAATGTCAGAAGCGTCCTCGGGTCCAACTTCATGATATCATTTTGGGTATCTTTAAGTGAAGAAACCACATTGGTATAAATATATACATATGGCAAAGTACAAATATTTTTAGGAAAGATGAACAAATGCAGATAGTGAACAGTGATCACAATTACAACAAATTTGAGTTTTGACTTATTTATATGCTTTAAGTAAAGCATTTCTTAAAACAGATTGACTTGTAACAGATTTTTCTTCGTATCTTCCTTTTCATCCAAGACTATGAAATTGTTTTTGTTTTGTGTACCGATTGCAAATTCGTAAGAATTTACCATACCAACTTCAATGAAAAGTTGCACACACTTAACATTATGGTACAGGTTTTAGCTTAATTTATAAGTAATCCAACAAAATTGCTTTCACTCATTATAACTCTTATTTGTGCGAGTCTGGTTGACTGTTTTTAGCTCTTTTCTTTTCTTCTCTTTGTTCTGCTTTTTCTTGTTGGGTTTTTGAGAAGCATCACAGGCTGTCTGAACCAGACAATCAAGTTCACCATGTGCAATGAGGAACCTGCTTTGTTCTCAGTTTGACTAAAGTGCGTTCTGATTAGTTCAGTTCTGAACACCAATTGCTTGTAACCAAATTAATAAATACTCTAGATGACAGTAAATTTACCCCAATCGTAGGAAAGTGAATGGAGTGTACCTTAAAAATACTGTGATCCTTAAGGTACAATTAGGTACCTTAAATATGTTTTAAACATACACCACATTTACTTTCCGAGATGAAAGTTACATACGAAAGGTACGAAAGACGTCCCCTAGAGGATGCTACTCCAGTGACGAGCAATGGTACAGTTTAAGAGTGCGGTATGAGCTTAGCATCATATAGGGGATACAATACTTTTATTTGGAAGACAAGCCATCTTAAAAAAGTGTAATGTCTGGGAATAAATGACAGTGCACCTTGCATATGATGTGAACAAAAATGGTTTTACGTATTTCTCACTTTAGCTTTATAGATTATTTCCGACTATTTCAGTGTTTAGCTTCACCATCTGCACAGCAAATCTACCCAGTCACTGGATATGTTCCTTATTTTTCCTGAGAGTAGACTGTTTTATGGCAGATCCTAAAAGGTGCTTTTCAGAATCTATTTGTGTCAACTGAAACTTCTGCATATGTTTTGTTGTAGAATGACTGTACCTTTGTTTTCCGTGTTTTCCTTCTTTCCTGTCCTTACATCCAACGTTTTCTTAACACTGCCACCTTCATTTTTACAAATACACTTCACTCCATCAAGAAATATTGCAGGTTTAGCTCCTGGCAGAGTGATGACGCTGTGCATAATAAATCCATGTGTGATCCATGTGTGACGGTAGTGCGACTGTAGGATCAGTTTCCTAGGCCAGTCAATGTGGGGTAAAGACAGACCACAACAAATACACCTGCATTCTAGAATCCCATCCAACAGAACACATTCTGAAGTGTTGTGGATGTTGGGTGGATCTGAGGAGAGGGGAGTGAGATGAAGATATCTAAGAGATTGTTCATCATATATTATTAGAGTAAGATACATTTGTGTCTGTACGAGTGTGTATTAGATCTTAACAGAGGTTGTCACTAGTACATTTCTACTA
This sequence comes from Olivaichthys viedmensis, assembly GCA_028565825.1. Lineage (NCBI taxonomy): Eukaryota > Metazoa > Chordata > Actinopteri > Siluriformes > Diplomystidae > Olivaichthys > Olivaichthys viedmensis. The sequence goes on along the minus strand of JAOUQW010000047.1, from coordinate 16,200,147 downwards.
AAATGTCTTACTATACAGACATATTCTCCAGCGTGTTGTCTGCTAACACTGGTTATCATGAGAGTAGTATAGGTAGTATAGTTTCTAATTTTAGCCATGGTTTCTCTAAACCCCAGGAAATGGTCAATGGTTGTTGGTTACTATCAGCACTGCAGTTCAGACAAATGTGGCTCCTTCCTTTACTGTAACATTACCTGTGATTCTGGGAATGAAATCTTAAAAAAACAAATGAAAGAGAGAACCTCAGACTCATATACAGGCAGAGCTTCATTTTATAGATTCTTATATAAATCATGTTTTGGCAATAATGAACAAAGTCCATTTTCCTTTCACGTACGGCTATTATTATTCAGAAGTTCAGAAGTTAACGCGATACTCACGTGTTATTGTCAAGGTCCAGGTTTTGTTAATGGTAACATCGCCACAGATCACATCACAAATGACAGCAGCACCTTGCATCTCAAGTGAGGGAGTGAACGTCAGCACTGAGATACCATTTGAGGTGGTCACGTTCTCTTTACCATTATCACTTAGTTTTGTGATGTTTCCTCCTTTTTCTTTTATCCACCATGTTATGTTTGAACAAGTCGTGTAGGATGGATCCGTAACCAAACAGTTTAGAGTGGCCTGAGTCCCATTAATTAGTTCAAGAACAGACATCTTAGGATTCTCTGCAGAGATAAAGCACAGTTAAAAACATGTCCTGGCCTCAGAATCAATTTAATTGCTGAAATTGCCCAAATCTGATAGGATCTCTGTTGAAAAGTATTTAATTTAGGCACTGTCAGCACTCTTTTGAATAGTTAAGATTTTTTTTATTTAAAAGCTATGAAATTTTACTCACAAAATTAATAAAATTTTATATTACATTAGTCCAAGCAATTTTGAAGTTCGCTCGCGTAATTGATATTTTTCTTGATTAAAGGTAACAATAAGCAAAAACAAATACTGAGTAAAGAAGGATTGCAGAAAAATGTGTTCAGGTGTTTTGTGATGTCGGCGTAGAAGAGGCGTGAGCAGGAAGCATTTTAAAATCAGGAGATTTGACCTTCTGATAGTGCCCTAACCACTGAGCCACCACTGCCCTGGTAATAGAGAAGTAGTTGCCTTAAACCGCTAAGTAAATATGCATAGCTGAGCATTTCACTTCACAAATAACTATTGCTGGCTGCCTAACATTTTAAAAGAAATATGAAAAAAGCTGCTAATTCTAATGAGTAGGAAATATGATATTTAGTAAATTTTTGGGAACCGTCTCTATCTATCTATCTATCTATCTATCTACAATGGCTTCATTATAGACATTTCTGTTCAGTTTGCGAACAGATACTACAGACTGACTAGTACATTTCTACTAGTTATTAAAGAGTATACATACAGTAAATATACTAAAAAAGCACAAGCCAAGTGCAAATGCTGCTGATCTTAGAGTTATTCATATGATTATTTTTTTAAATTATTATTTCACTTCCTCTAATCCTTATGCTTGTTACAAGCTTAGGAGCAGTTGGAGGGGGCATTATACAATTGTGGTGGAAACACACAAAAAAAAGGGTTTGCTGAAAAATTATGCAGCATTAATTGATAATTAAAACAGAAAATTAATACTTTGCATTGTGCCTTTCTCTGGACCAGAGGAACTCTTATCATTTGCCCTGGATTGAGATTTGCCCTTATCTTGATATATATTTTTGGCTCCTTAAAAAAAAAAAAAAAAAAATCATGTTACTGTGTGTAGGAAAATTGTTCACATGCACACACAACAACTGATTTATTGTCTTTGTAATATCTGAAAAAAGTACAGTATGTGTACAGTGTGTGTTCACACATAGTAGGAAAGAGCACCTACCTCTGGCCTTTAGCATGAGTGTGAACAGCAACACACAGATTGATATTTGCATATTCATCTCTCACCTTTCACTTGGACCCAAAGCCAGATCTGCACATAATGCAAAACAGGATTACACACAGTCATTTTCATCTCCTAGAATTCAGAACGGTGCCACGAGAAATACCATTGCCTTACTAGTGTATTACCAAATGATTGCGTATCCTCTAGAGAAGGTTTTAACATTTATTGATTGACCTCGACCAATACTTGCACCAATGAACAATTACTTTGGCTAACCCCATGCAATAGAACCATGTCCTACAGACTGATATTGATAACCTTGATGTGATTTGCCTTATTGCTTCTATGTTTTGAAGAAAAGCAATAGCAACTATAAGAACCACCAAGAAGCAACAGCATGCTTTTTATCATCATCATCTTTCATTTAAACACGAACATGAGCTCACCTCTTTCTTTCACCCACGTCGTCCTTTCTCCCAGACTTTCTGATTTTAAATGGTGGCAGAGTTTTTGTCTTGTTACAGGCTGTTTTAACTGCTTTCACATCCTTTCTCTCACTTTTAAACGCACTTCCACTTTTCATATGCTTCTAAACATGTACTTGTTCCTTCTAACCACATGCTGCACAAGTATAATCACTCATGTGTGACTCAGCAGTGTAACTTCCCAGATCTTTCACATACAGTACACCAAAGATTTTTCATACTGGTGGGACTTAAGAATGCTGGTGCTCTATAAGCATGTTTTTTTTTCTGCTAACCAGTATGAATCCTTCTCTTAATAACCTTTATGTACACAAGAATTATGTTAACATTTCCTAAAAAGGCCCTTTCTTGTCATAAACTTATAAATAAGGCATACATTTATTGTGATGTTTCTGTAAAAGTGATATCACACATATAGGGCAAACAGGCAATTCCATTGTATGTAATAGTTTTTATCCACAAGTAGCAGGTATTGTGCTAAAGTTATGAACCATCCGAATATTGCTAAGTTTAGATGTCATACTCATTGAACTACCTGTTTCTCACTAATAACGGCAAGGGAATTGCCACATCTTCACTAAACAAATGGCTTAAAAAAACAGAGCTACTGATGGGAAATAAATGTGAACCTCTGACCTTATGAAATGAGAGAAACTGAGTGTAATTTGGTGTCCTGGTCTTTAAAGATCAATATGGGCCACTCTAAAGAGGTTCTCAGATAGAGGTTCTGCAAGCATCTCTGTCTCTCTGAAACACTATATGAGCAGTGTTATTGGGAGGTCGCCACAGAGGAGAGGAACCCCTACTCTTTAAAAAAAATTATTTTCCCAATTTAGTTGCTCCAGTTCCCACCCACTAGCGAGGTCTCCCTTATCGCATGATAGCTACCAACTTAGGGGTTAACACGTGTTTCCTCCAAGACACATGAAGCCATCGCATCTTTTTGAACTGCTGCCCATGCAACACAACTCATGCAGCATCACTGGACATGCCATGCTTCCTACCCAGAGAGCAGGGCCAAATATGCTCTTTTGGACTCCCGGCCACAGAAGGCTCTGGCATTATCAGGACTCGAACTCTTACAATGATAGTTTGAAAACATTAACGTTGTTCTACTTGTGAGTCTGGGACATTACTCGTAAAAAAAAAGGGGAAAAAGGGGGAAAAAAACACTGCTGCCCATCTCAGACTTCTTGGATGTTCCACATCACTTTGCTGCCCCAGAGCCTGGATGACTTGCAACCATTGAGGGCCCAGTGATTTCCAAGTGGTATAAGCAAGTTCTACAGCAGAATGTCAGTGTCTGTCTGTGATCTAAAACGCAAAAGAGGTTGAGTCATACATCATTAGCAGCATCACATGTTAGTGATCATTTAAAGTAAACCCTTGCTGTACATTATAAAAATGATTCATCTTTTGGGAAAAGCAGCATAGTGTATTTTGTATTTCAGTCTTTTTTTTCTTTCTTTTTCCCTTTCTTTTTCCATTTTGCATTTTTCCAACATAGTTATATACTGGATTTATGACTTCCACATAGCTTCAACAAAATATTCAATAGATGATATTTTTTTCCATCTTGTTTACTTTATTTGTTTGCTTTAAAGAGGATGGCATTGAGGGTGAAAGGTTTTTAACAAAAAACATTTTTTTTAAATGAAATACACGATTAGCTCTGAACAATGTTGTTTTGTCTAAAGATTGCAGAGTCCCTGTCTAAATTATTACATAAATAAATAAAAAATATTCATCGTTATTATCATCACACAGTCAAATGCTTACAAATACTCTTTACAATACACAAAGTGAAAAATTAGACTGGACTAACAAAATGCTCTCTCTAATGTATGTATGTTGATAAATAAATCTGTTATTAAATGCATGTTTAATATTATTTCTCTGTTGCATATCCTGAACATTTTGACAGAGTGCAAATTTAAAGGATTCACAACAGAGAACAGATGCATATTTACATATTACGTATCCCTTTACCAATGTTGGTGCCTTTCATGAATACTTTACAAATGTAAGATAAGTCATTTTTATGTGTTAAGTATTTAGTAAAATCAAGTTATATAAGTTCAGTTTTGAGATATGTACATACATTGTACATCTTGATGAATTTGAATTCATTTGATGTTTTAAGGATAATAAATAATACATTTACTTAAAGCACCCTTGGGTAAAGTGATAGTTTTCATTATGAAGCTTTTTTGTTTTTGTCAAACAATGTGTATTCATTTTAATAGATCTTATATGACTTCCTATTTGCTTTAAATATATACTTGGCCTTTTTGGATTGCATTCTGCTGTCTGTATTTGGTTTGTCGATATTCTGACTTTTCCCCGTCTCATGGAGGAGAGTTTTGTTGAGAACAACACAATTATATACTGGCAAAGAAGGGACATAAAAAGGGTGTAATAGTCCACTTCACTCAGTGTTACTCTTTTTGCCATTTGTCTTAAATACGCAATCTTTGAAAACAAGGTTATTGAACCTATTAAACCATTTCCTCTTTAGAATGGTATTTCAAATAGCCAAACATAGCCTTGCTAATCGATTGGTAATTTTCCCACAGAGAACACAGTCTTTAGAAGAATATTTTTTCATTTTCAAAGACAAAATAAATTCACCAACCACAAGGACTGTGGGAGCCTTTTCTAAGAGCATATGTGACATTTGACCGGGGGAAATAAACCACAGAAGCATCTGTTTGATTTAAACATCATCACTGTGAGAGGGTACAGAAAGAAATGACCAAAAATCAGTCAGCCATTCCATAAACCCACTTTGAAGATTGGGTAAGCAATATTCTTATCTTTATATTGTAGAGTCACACAAACTCAAAAACACTCTAACAATCACTTAAGGGCACATCATAAGAGCATTACAGAATGCATACTGCACTGAGCACTTATCCTGGTACACTTATACAGTGGCTGAGAAATCATTTGAGAAAACATTCTACCTGCAATCCCACAGTTGGAGATAGTGCTAGAACTTCGAGACATGCTGCATGTCTCGTTCCCTGACGCTTCGGCTTGCTGCGGACACAGTGTAAATGACCACTAATGCAATAGATCTGGGATACAACAAATCCACATTTTTTTTTCCACTTAATATAATACTCTTTTAAAAGAACATGAATAAAATCCTGTGAATAATTTAGGGCATCCTTTGCAAACCAATTTAGATCCTAATATCCATCACTTCCAAATACAGGCAGTGAGATTAAGAGGAACGAAATAGGGTGTTGCACCTAGGAACTGAAGCAGAAAAGGAAAAAAAATTATAATAATTTTATAAATATGACAATAGTATACGTAAAGGCAGCCTCAGCCAATGGGACCGTGACTATGGTAAATTTAGGCAAGTGAAGTTGTAAAGACTAATTCACAAAGGAAACTGGGCAAAATAATTGACAGGGCCATAGTGGCCACTGTATCCCTTTCAGTCGAGGCTTCAGGGAAGGATCGCGATTCATTTGGTTTTGATCTCTGTGTAGTCAGTAGTATCATCCCCCTTTCCCAAACCTCCCTCTCGAGGTCGCCCTCGCATAAACTCCAGGGCAGCGTAGTTCAGCTCTCGCCTCTCCATGCCTGCAATCGAGCCAACATGCTGGTAATCACTGTCGTCTCCCTGCAGAAATAGTGCAAGGGATTACTGCCTTCAGAGTCAAATGATGGACACCCTTATCAATTTCCCCATTGTGTATCCTGATAAAAATGACATGAGTTGGCAATCAAAAAGCAGGTTGTTAGGTTAAACGTAGCAAAGCCAAAGAAGCCAAGCAAGGTATCCTGTTAGGCAATAACCGATCTAATGCAAGCATTATAGATTACAAACAGAATAAAAAACAAAGAAACTACTATTATAAGAAAATGTATTCTCATTGTACTACAGTGTGTTTTCTACATTGTTTACGGAGCGTACTTGTACTCCAGCCATTGATTTGTTAGCCTTACCGTGCTCTCTTCTAGGATGGAATTAAACTTAGAGCCCAGCAGCTCAGTCTTAAGCTGTTAAGTTAGAGGAAAGACAAAAGAGACAGAGAATGCAGAAAAGCAATGAAGGAGGAAAGAATTGTCATGAAATGCTATGAAGCTAAGGCCACACTACGATTGTCCATCATAAACCACCATCCACACGAAGCATGCAAGTTCTCTCAGCGCTAAGCCAACTTTGCCTAGACTTTGAGAAGTACTCCACCATGTACCACTGGGCAACAGCTAATTTATCATCATTTATCACCCCTATCCTGTGCGTCTAAAGGTATAAGTAGTATAAGTACTGTCCAAGTACAGGTCAAGAACTGTAGGTCATCCAATGGGAGTATGAACTCATTGAGCTCAGGAAATGTCCTTTGACACTTCAGTGAGTATGTGAATATTTCTGTCACTATAATAATAGTAAGTAGTATTCCTATTTATGTTAAATGTAAACAGCCTCTTACAGTGGAAAATGGACTACAGAAACTATTATACATAGAAGTTGACTGTGCAGAATATACTAAATAAGGTGATGATTACGCTAGCTAACGGAGAATATGCTTATATTTTTAGTGCCATTGCATAGCATGTAACAACCCCAAGACATCAGCAAAATACCACTATAAACAACTGCACATGTAAAAATTGTATTATAATCATAATTCATCATCATAATATCTCACCACTTTTTTCCTGAGACTTTGTTTGTCCTTCTTGACTGCGCTGTAGAACATGGAGGGATTCTCCACTCTAGAGCCCACGTCCTGCCCAGGGTTGCCATTCTCTCTGGAGGTTGGAGTCAGAGGATCAGACTCTGTCTCACACGGAACGACGCTATTGACTAGCTCAGGGCAACACTGTAAGCCTGGGCATCCATTTTAATAAAGGGGAATCGCCTTCACCTCCCTAACCAAGAGGCTCTTGCGATATAATTGCTTTTTTGGTTCCATTGTCTCATGGGTGGAACTGTTTTTTGTCAGGTGACTGTTTTCCAGAGCATAATAGTGGTTGGATATTTGCTGAAGCACTTGAGGTTAAGTGCCTTTGCTTTGCTTAGCTTAGCTTAGTGGTTTGAGGCTAGAAAGCAATGGAAGGCAAATAGAAACTGTCTTGTTAGTCTGGTCATTTGGAATCCACATCATGGCCAACACTGTCATTTTGTTTGCCAACTCGTTGCATATGTACCATCTTACCATTTGATCAAATTGTTTCATCTCTGAATGGGTCATGGCGTATATAGCGTATATATAATTCCAAAAGAAACACATTTGAGAATGGATGACTAGGCTTTGGTGTTTCCTTGCTTTGCCCTTTTCCCCAGATCTGTCCCATGGGGATGGTAGGTTACTCACTTTTTGTTGTTTTGTCCCACATATCTTACAGCTGCAATGATAAAAGCGATAACTGCCACTCCTCCGATGGTTCCCACTATCACTGCCATCATGTACTTTTCTGAAACATGACACAAGTGTCTCTGAATGATGTGAATGTCAATATATTATGAGTGGTGGCAATCAACCATTACAACCATTAAATCAAAAGTATCTAAAATATGTATAGCTGAACTGATTCTTTGATTTTCTAATTCCAACCATTTGATTAACCAAACTGCATCACAAATCAGAAATATAACTGAGCTGTCCAAAAAATTGGAGTTCAATAAATCTCCTTGATTACATTAGCAGACCTGACTCCAGCCTTTGACAATATAAGGTCTTAAGGTCAGCTCATGAACTCACTCTCTTGCTGCAGCTCCAGTCGGACAGACTGAGAGCCATAGATGTTGGAGATGCTGCAGTGTACGTGAACAGCTATGTCTTCGTTGTTCTCTCGGTCACCCTTCTCCCTCAGTTTGATCATGCCGGTGGATGTGTAGCCATCCGAATGTGTGTAGTAGTTAAAACGGCTATTTGTCTCATTAATCGTGATATTGAGGTCAGGCAGGTAGAAGCCAATGGATGGCTCAGGGTTCCCTGAGGCTATGCAGACACACTGTACACCCTCTCGCACTATGGTGCACTTGGAATCATCCAGGAAAATTGGGGAAACTATGGGGATAAGGACAGAGACAAGGGTCAGTACTTTGCTTATATTTAATTTGCCTTCAGATTGATCTTATCTGCTCTTGTCTTGCTTAATGATCTGTGTTCATGATTTTTGCAGTCTTTACAGAGAGAGACTGACCCTAAATGTTCAAATGTAACCAGAATTTTCAGGCTTAATCTGTCCCTTATTTGTCAAAGCTTATCTTTCTTAAAAAGTAATTTTATCTTACCCTCAGTTCACTGTATAACACCTTCAGCTCAGAAAGAATTAGATAAACTTTCAGTTAACTCACACTCCACAGTGATGTTTAAAGAGCTGCTGGCCCGACCATGCTCATTCTCGGCCAGGCAGCGATAAGTGCCATCGGCCTGTGGGGTGATATCTGTAAGCTCAAGTATGGACGCCTCTCCAGCCATTATGGTTCCTACCAACTCTCCATCCTTCAGCCAGGTGAGTGTGGGAGAAGGATTGCCCTGAGTGCTGCAATGGAGAGCCAGAGAGGAGCCCTCCATCACCACCAGAGAACCATTCACCCATGGCTCCCTTGGGGGATCTATAGGAGCAATCCACCAAACAAAATAAAGAGATTATGCTGTGGGCAAATATCTAAAATGAAGAGGTTTTTAAAATTTTGTGAATTTTGTGAGTTTGTGAAATGAATGCATGTTTGGATGGATGAATGGCTGGATGGATGGATGGATGGACATGGTTGAATACATTGTTGCAAAGAAATAATAAAATATGAAAATCAGAAAATTTAACGAGGAAGAGACAGACTCACATCTGACAGCCAGGTACATGGAGGTGTTCATAATCCCATAGCCATTGTCTCCTATACAGGTGTATACACCATCCTGCTCTGGAGTCAGGGACTCTAGAGAAAGCGAAGAATTTGAGGCTATATCCGAACTCAGCTCTTCATCCCCAAAGAACCAGGAAATCCGTGGCACAGGGTTGCTGTCCACATCACAGTGAAGTACCACAGAACCCCCCTCCATTACCTCCTGAGATACATTCAACCAAACTTTGCGAGGGCCATCTACAGAGAGAGAGAATATGGCATACATATGATTGGGCAGCAAGAACTTACAATGTGTTGTTTGGATTTTTTTAAATATGTATTTTAGTATTTCACCCAAAACAGTGGCCTCCTAATCTCCTCTTAAAGTCCCTGCTTTTATCATCTTCAATCATTCCCTACCTGACGTACTTCCCTTATCACATAATAGTACCAACAACTGGGGAGTGTGATGGTTGCATGTGCTTCCTCGGAAGCAAGTAAGGCCTTCCACCATACTCTTGCTAAGTGTTTTAAATCGCTTGGATGAGAACTGTGACTATATAGACGCACTGACTGAATCAGGCCACAGACTATCAATCTAGTTCTCATGGATTTACAGCCAGTCCACATTTTCTTGTTTTCCAGTTCCTAGCTGAACTGAACCAGGTAATCATCATTCCACAGCATTTATTAACTCCAGTTTATGGTAATGGTGCTATCTAAATTACCCTTGACTACCAGTCCCAGGCAAAAAAAAAAAAACCAGCAGAGATGGGATTTTTTCTAGCCACAAAGCTCACAGAAATGACAAAAATGTTGTGTTCAGTGAATAGAAAGTATATGGCATATGATGTCTTATAAGGCATTGTAAGGTATCTATTGCTGGAGTATATAGCCAGTAACCAGCTAATGGTGTGTCTATACTTTTTTTTTTACTGGCTTTACAAGCCTTTTAGTTTGTAGCTGTTTGTTAATGTTTTATGTGCTCACACTTGACATCCAGAGAGATGAGGCGCTCGTAGACAAAAGTGGTGTTGGGATAATGGACCCTGCAGCCCACCAGTTGGCCGTTGTGCATAGCTTTGGGTGTGAAGGTAAGTGTGCTGGACATTACTGCCGTGTTGCTCTCTTCCAGATAATCTGAGGTGAAGAGAGGATCAGGCAGATAGTCTGTGTACATCCAGTGGATCTCGGGACTCATGTCTGGACAGTTGTCTGGTGCATAGCAAGTCAAGTCCAAGCTCTCGTCACTGACTATCTCTTCTGGGACGTCAATGTTGGGCTGGTCTAAGAAAGAAGCAGAGGTTTCAAATGCTAATGTGATGTCCTTGCAGTAGTTCAAGCCTTCATTTTCAATAACAAATGGGCAGATCTTAACATACCAGAAGTTCAAGCTTATTTCTCAATATTATCATTTTCAGTACCTATTCTCACCCATGCTGACTATTATAGTTAGGCCTCTTACCCAACACCTTGAGCTCAGTGAAATCTGGGTAGGTATAGATGTTTGCTCCTCCTAGATCTGCTCTGAAGTAGTACCTCCCTGCATGCTCGGCTCCAAGGGTGTTGATCTGCAGCGTGCAGTTCTTCTGCGACAGGTCACCCAGGAGCTTAGTACGGCCTTTGTAGCTTTCATGCACAATGTCTGTGCGGGACTTGTAAACCACTGGAGGGAAGAGTTGTGGATAGGGCTGGCCAAAGTACCAGATTCCGTGGGTGCCCCTGTATGGCCTGACACCAGAGGGGTATATGAATGTGCATGGGATTACCACACAAGAGTTAGTCATGGCTGAGATGTCCCTGGGCATCCATACAGTCCATTGAGCATGTATATCTGCATGACAAAGGGGGAAAAAAGAGAGATAAAAACATGGATGTTCTTTTCAGTCCATCATGAACTGAAACAGACAGAGCAAATGATTAATGTGATGGATGTGTTTATTACCTCGTACAAGAAGCAATAAAGGCAGCAGCAGTTCTAAGCACTTCATGGTCTCAGTTCAACTCACGACCATTAACCTTAAAACATTTCACCACAAATGGTCAGTCATTAATCATCTAAAATGTACAAATGACACAACTCTGGACACTGTGAATATTCTTGCACAATAACTGTTAAAAAGTAATGACAATTAAATGCGGTTGTCACCTTTTGAATCAGTGTTGCATAACATATTTTACATCAGAACATATTTTTAAAAAATATTTAATGTTTGGTAAGTCAAGCTGTTTTATGCATTTTGATTATTTGTTCATGCATTTTGATTATTACGTACATAATGTTAAGCAAAATTTACAAGAACCCCCTTGAACTGCTGGATGAAATAGTCAGACAGGTAACAGCTATCTCTCTCTAATCTCTCTCTGGTCTCTCACACTATAGGCTCAGCTGCCTTTTTGACTTCTCTACACACAACAAAAATCAGATAAGGATAGGCCATGACATTGTACTTCTATACTTCTGAGCAGCAAACATTTTCTTTCTCACACACACAAAGACAGAGACACCACCACAATCATATACATACACATCAGATACTTAGCACCTGATTCCTACAGAGCTGCAGTGTGTGGGAGAACAGATTCGCTCAGTATAATGGCATGACGTCAGACTTTGCGTCTTTGTGACACAAATACTGTTAGCACTGTTGGGTGATGACACATCATTCAGAGGTCATTAGCCAGAGTGGAATGGCATCACCAACTGCTTCTGTTTATTTACAGCCTGCGATGGCATGCTGTCAGTGTGTGTCCCCCTGTTAAAGGTCCTCACACATATATACCTATTACGTCTTTCTTTCTGTCTTTCTTTCTTTCCATCTCACACACAAACACACATTCACACCGTCACATTCTCAAAGAAACACACCCTTAAGAACAGATGGGCACCACAGATGGGGAGCTTTGCAATAGATTGTTCAAGAAATCTCAATGATTAACATGTTTGAAAATTCCCCAGACAACTCAAGATCCTAAGCCTGACTCACTGAGAAAAACAACAAACTTCTGTTCATTTTTCTGAGGAAGAGAAGATCACAAAGCTTGACAATCAATGCTCTGACAAACAACCACTTACTACACTGGAACGAAGGAACAGGTCTTTATCACACACAAACTAACAGGAGATCATATGAAGCCAGATAACTAGACAATGCTTATGGATACACAATATCTCTGGAAAATATGTACAAAGCCAAATTTCCAGCACAAAGCCATGCAGACTCTTTTAACAGTTAAGGATGTTCAGAATCTGTGTTGTTCTAAATAATTTTGCTAATTTTCTTAGCCACTTTTGACCAGTTCATCAAGGCGGTGAAAAATCCATGCCATCATACCTACGAAGACTTAAGCAGCAGTTGACTGTGGCTAGGAGTAAACATTAGTGCAGCTCCAGCAGTAAGACAATGCCCCAGCAAAACAAACACACCATTCATAGCAGACAAACAAGACTTTCACGCCATGGCCAAAGCACTTGCCTCATACCAGCTCCAGCTCGCTGCTCTGCTCTGGCCTTGTGAAGGCTAAAGCTCTATTCTTCCTGCTCTGCTTCTCTGAAAGCTCCACTGCTTTGCTTCTCTCTGAAATCTGGGAGACAGAGATACGGATAGGGAAAGAAGATGATAAAGGGTGCATTAGCTATAGACTCATGCGAATGCTTGCTGTGGGCAGTTTTTGAATATGCAGACATTTCTCTCCATGCTCCAAGCCCACACCAAACATTCCTCTTCATGGGATCCATCAATCTACTTTTCCATCAGTGCCTCCTCAAAGCACCCTTCCTGTGTAAATGCTCTGGCCTACAACACTTTGTTCTTATTAGTCATACTGACTCATACAGTGGGGGGGAAATGTAAACTTTGCAGAATATCCTCGTATTTAAATCTAAAATGAACAATGATTATGATTATGTGTTAAAAAAAATAAAAAGTTAGGCATGACACACTGATGGAAAACATTTTTATTAGATCTAACATCTTTTTCAGTGGAGCTCTTTCTCAAATAGACAAACATTAAATCCCAGTGACCTTGTAAGGGTTTGGTGATACATGTCATTATAATGCAATTAGAAAACATTATAATGCAATTAGAATGATTTTGGTATAAATGATGTTGATGGTAAAACAAACACCATCATTATCTGGCTTCTCTTTGGACAATAAATATCAAATTGAATTATTACACAGCCATTACACACTCTACAAACTGACTTCAGTCCATTATATTGCATGATTGATGACTTCATCTCTGACTCTGAGAGTGTTTATACAAACTGTGTTAAAGACCACGCCAGGATGTTTGAGAAAGCACTTATTTTTTTGGATTTGGATTTCAACTTTCTTTTCAGTATATAGGGTTTGTATATGTAGTTTAAGTGCCTTTTTTGTGTGATCTCTCTAAATTTTATAATTGTTTAAATTCTTTAGATGTTAATGATCAGGGGGTAGAGCACTCCATCCACTGGACAAGCTGAACAGGGACTGAAAGGTGGATAACTGTCATATAGATTCATGTAGGAAAGATGAAAGAAGGGCAGTCAGAGTGAAAGCACAACAGGCAGCCTGTGTAAGTTCATGACACACAACATGCCACAGCACCCCACACATAGGAAAAAGTCATTCCCACACACTCATTGAAACACACTCCGTTACACAGCTGTTAGAGCAACAAAGCAGCTATGTGACCTTCTTCGGCAAATCTTAGCGGTCCGTAATGCAGAGAGAGAGGGAGAGACAGAGAGAAACCCCAGAGGTTTAACAACCCATATGATGGTGCCTACTGTGCACAGAATCAGTGGGTACTACTCCAAACCAGTCATGGAAGGACTACAGGTTACAATCCTTAATCTCTTTAAGACATGTTTTTCACTATGAAAATTCCCTTCAGTGTGCAACTTTTACTTTAAAAAAGAAACATAGATGGTTGGATTTTGTGCAAAAAAAGTGCTACATTTTTTTCAAGAACAGGCCGATGCACAGCTTGCCTTTTGGTTAGCCCGTGACGTGCACCCCTTACGCCAGCACAGGTGCCCTCTAAAATTACCCGAGGACCAGATGGTCTTAAAACATGACTACTCCCTTGTGTTTGAGAGTAAATTTGTGCATAATCTGTAAGTAAAGTCTTGAATAAATGCTGGGTAATTGAGTGATATTGCTGTTTAAAATCAAATTAGAACCAGTTAGAACCATCCAAAAACTAATCTCAGACCTAGCTGAAGATGCAAAATAAGTCTTTGACCTTTTCTATATGGATTGACAGGTATACTGACCGAATGCAAACCATAATTTATTAACTGTGTGAAAAGTGACCTCAAAAAAAGAAAAAAAAGAAATTCAGATCAGCAAGATGTGACCTGTGGGGTAACAAGCACTTTTCAGATTGGTGTCCAACAGAAAGTTCAAGTCGAGGAGAAACCCTTTTGAAAGAGCTAGCGAAATTAAAGAGCTCCCAATAATATATATTACAACAACATTTCAAGGTAACATATTCAGCCATTGAAAACAGTTGGGCAGCTGCTCGTCTGTGGTCTTAGACATTTTTGTTCTTGTGTGGTCTCTATGAGCAATTGATTAGTCACCAAAATAATATTGCACATTGGCTTTCATATATATTCTTCGCTGAGCTTTGCTGGGTGTGTTAGCAATGTTATTTATCTGCTATATACTGATTTGCAGCCATGGGCAGATGGTGGACTCAGTGGTCTCTCTGTGCTACGCCATAGCTTCCTGCCCACACCTTAGGGTGGAGAGACGGAGGCCCAGTTCCAATTTGGAGGAGCCTATCGTCTCCTCCTTTTATATACACTTGGGAGGGTCTATATTTTAGAGCAAGTGGTTGTTATTCTTCATAAAAATAAATTATTCAATCAATTATTGCATAACAGTTTTTTTGCCCTTCAATGCTAGGTAGATTCCATTAATACCCGATAGAAATGGCTATAAAATGATTATTACTCACCTAACCAAGTGACTCCAAAATAAGCAAAATCAGGCTATGTAAGCGATATCGTCTATGACTAGTCCTCGAGGAAAAAGAACATTGTTACCAAGGGATCTGCGTTATTCATTTCTGCTTCTCCTGAACCCAAACCACAGAGAAGCAATGAGAAACAAGCTGGTTCTCAGTTACAGGTTAGGCAGTAGCTGTAGTATCCTGTCAATGCATGACAGGTAAATCTGTATTATTAAGGAGAATACAGTGGGCTTGTATCCTACTCCTTCCACCCCCTTCTTTACCTGAGCATCTCTCACAATCTCTCTCTCTCTCTCTTGCTGTCACTCCATCCATGCATTGGCTCTGTCTCAGTAACATCCCGCACCCTTATGCCAGCGAATGCAATCCTCTCCAAGCCGCCCACACTTAAGCTTATCTCCAGAACAGCATGGCACAGTCATAGGCATGACACCATCTCTGACCACCACAAGTACCAAGGGAATGAAGTCTGATCCATGGCTTAAAAAAAGCCAAACCTGAATATATTTTCTAGGATATAATTATAAACCATATAAACATACAAAAGTTAACAAAAACAATCAAGAAACGGGCTGCAGCTTTTACACTATAAGATTTCAGCTCATTTCTGACTTCATTATCAAGACTCACCCAGCAAATCGCTCCAGGCCTACTCCTCTTATCAAATAGCAAGCATTAATCAGCAGGGCGAGCAGCCGTACCCTGATACACACTCACCCTCTCACAACCCCTTGCACCACCCACCTGGAGTCAAGTTCACTCTGTCTCTCCTCCCCTTGTACCTCGCCCCAACACTCTCTCCACTCCCCCTATGCTAGATGGAGATGTCAGGGCTCCAGTGTACAGAGCATTGTTCTGGCCCTGAGGCCATTCATAAACCGACCCCCGACGTTGCTCATGGCACAATGAGCACCACTGTTCCTCTGGCACAACAAAATACGGGTGAGGCAGAGGGAGAAAGGAACAAATGATGTGATGGAGAAAAAAAGAATAAGTGATATGCATCTTCTAGGCTGGGTGGAATGGGAAGAATGTATGGATGGAGTCTGATTTTTTTGTCAGCATGTGAGATAGAGAAAATGCAAATAGATGAGAAGGGGAGAGATGATACAGTGTTTGTTTGACTTTTCTCTGGATTCTCTGAAGTTAAAGTTGTGATGACTCAGGAACATTATCACCACAGTGTTCCTCCACCACAGGAGTTAAACTTGTCACCGGTATCATTTTACTTACAGAAAATGATACAGCAGTGATGAAAACCTGGGAAATAATTTAGCACATTGCTGTGTATTTATGAAGCAACATTGGAGAAATGTGCCCAATGGCATGTGTCAACTAAAATTCACAAAATCTAAATTCAGCACATATCATTGTCCAGGAAAAAAGATCACAACTCCATTTTCAATCTTCCATCCTTTAGATATGTTTTTGACCTTTACCCTTTTTTATTTCACTTAAATTATATTATTTCTCTAGAATGAAATAGCATAATTTCACAATGGCACAATAGAGAAAATATTTGTGAAATAACAATGGCACACTTATACTGGTCAGCTCTTTATACAGTCAAGTGTAAAAGTTTGCACACCCTTAGGACAGAAATTTTATTTATACCAATAATTATCACAAGTAACAGAAATGGTCAAATAGTGTATTTTAAGCTATTAATAGTGGGGAGGTGAAATCAGCGTTATCAATTCAAAGGTTTGCATTTCCCTTTCTGAATGTGATACAAATATTCTGTAATAACATGTATGCCCCTTTGGCTTTATAACTTCCTCCAACTTCTTTCATATCCTTTGAACAGTTTTTGGATTCTCTCAGTTTTAATATTTGTTGTTTTAGATTGTTGTCGTGTTGCAGAATACACCCATGTTTCATTTTTAACATATTGTAATTCTGTTTTTTTGAAGATAATTTATAAACAAGAAATACATTTTCTTTTTTCCATTCAAAAATCATGGGGGATGCAAAATGTTGCACTCGACTGTACATTCTCACTCCCTCCTTCTTACATTTTCTCATTTTAGAAGTACATTTTGTCCAATTAATTGGGATTATGTAAAAGCTCAATGCACAGTCAGGAGGACATGCAGTTTCCAAACCCTTTTTGAGTTTTTTTAGTGTGATGTTTTCTTAGCATGGCGTTATGACAGACATATGATGTCATTGCAATGGGAGTGAGGCTTTAGATAACCCTGTACCACACTTATTCATGGCTCTGTTATCTGACAATAGTACACTTCTCAGCATTGAAATGACAATCCAAATGCTACACTTTCAAGCACCCATCACACACACACACACACACACACACACACACACATACACACACACATACACACACACACGTACGCCTGCCCCTTGTGCCTCCACACACAGAGGTTATTGTCTTGGACGTCCTGAACAGGCCAGCTCGAGCCTGACACCACACAACACAGGGAAGTTGATGTGCGCTGTTAATTGTCCATCAAATCACAACCATCCCCCTCTTTCTCACATTAGCTGGAATGTTCATCTGAGCCCATTTTTCCTTTCTTATTCTCTATAGTAAAGATGAATTACGGTTTTCGGCATTACCATTACAGCCATGATCACATCTCCTTATACCAAAACTCCGCCTTGAGCCTCAGGACATGCCTGCTGCTGGAGAAAAGGACTATTGTCCCTCTAGTTGTTTGGGGAGACAGATGGATTGGGCCTGGAGCAGAAGGCAAAAGGCAGTTTGTGGAGGAATGGAAAGATGGAGGGGATTGGAGAGAGAGGAGTCATGGAACAGACTGACTCCAATGAAAACGTGTGAAGGGTCGGAACGATGACCAGTTTGAGAGGCCTGAGGTAACCACAAAGCAGAGGTTGCAAACTATTGCTTTGGCAAAGCATAATCACTCTAATAAGGCCCATGCACAAAGGAGAATATTGATACACAGATACCAAAGAGGAGTGGTAATATAGGTACTTCCGATAAGTAATATAGCCCTGACCGATAAATACGTATAGTCCGGAAGACATTATTGGGCTATAAAGTGCAGTTAGTTGGGGGAAGTGGCTTGTTTGTCCAGTTCAGGTGGGTTTTAGGGGAAGCTTCTTCAATCATTACAATTACCAGATCATCTTCTTATCTACCACGATTTGCTAATTTCTAATTAACCACATCACTCATGATCAAGTGAAAAACAAGTCTTTGTTTCATAACAGACTCTAACGATTTGGTTTGTCAACTGTAACTACAAACAGCAAGACATCTTTCAGGATCATGACTAAACATGAATCCAATATACTAAAGTGTTTTCAATATACTACATGCCCAATTCACTCTGCAGGCTGCTCAACTTTACAGTCTGCAGTCGATTTCTTACCTGCTCGAGCAGCCATTGTGTTTGTGTATAGCACCAACCACTTGTGTACTAATGCATGTCATTACACAGGAACTTTCAAATAGGACCTCAATTAAATATGCAGAGTGAGATTAATATCTAGGATGCACATTAAACATGAAGCATGCAAGTATTTGAACAGTAAAATCCCATTTTTATTTTGTCTATTTGTCTACATAGAAACTATGTAATAACGTAAGAATGCGCAATAATGTGTGCCTTCTTAATGTGTGTAGGCCAGTTAACAACATTAATGCTCTCAATATCTCTACAAATAGTGGTTACAGACTATAAGAAATGTATGTAATACACCTTATCAGATACTAGTGCACACACAAAAACAATCTGAACAATTTAGGAAATTTCAAAAACAAACTGTAGGTCCTACCAGGAAAATATTTGTCACTTGGCATTGATACTTGTTTACATATTTACATTATGCAATGTTACATCTTTACTATTCTCAGCAGTGCGTTTGGATTTAAAATGAGTAGTACTTTTTAACAAAATGACAATATACCACACAATATATCATATTCATTCTCAAGCAAAATTACAATTGCAGAACTGTGAATCAAAAGTGAACATTGATGTGATTGCTTAACAAACCATCTTAAGCCTGAAATCGTTCACAGGTAATATCAGAGGAAGAGAAAAGCTTACCTTAGAGGATGATCCTCACTCCGTAAACAGCAAGACCAAAATGCCAGCAATGCCAGTATGAAGCCAATCTCCATCCCCATGGCATCTGTGCGCCCAAGCCCTCCCTCTTCATCCCTCTCTTTTCCAGATCCCCCCCACCCAACACACACACACACACACCTACACACACACACACACACACACACATTATTAGTTAGCCCTTACAATTTATCAGTGGTTAAATTATCTTTTGAGGAAGGTTAGTGTGGACAGTATGTAAAGGTTAAAGACAATTTTCAGGTATGTTGTCACTAGTGAGATGTTTGGAAATGCTTACTAGTGTGTACAATATATAACTCGCCAATATACAGTCAAGCCGGAAAGTCTGCACACCCCTTTCACCTTCTCCACATTTCATTACATTACAGACTTATTCT
>JAOUQW010000047.1:16146298-16156987 GCA_028565825.1 Olivaichthys viedmensis | reverse complement strand
AGAGCGCAGGGTCAGCCATGATACAGCGCCCCTGGAGCAGGGAGGGTTAAGGGCCTTGCTCAAGGGCCCAACGGTGGCAGCTTGAACCCACAATCTTCTGATCAGTAGCCCAGTGACCGTTAATAACCACTGAGCCACCACTGCCCCCCCAAAGTTAACCAACGTTTTAAAGCTAAGGTTGTGTATGAAATCAGAATGTAGCCTACACAGGTCTTTCCCATGAGAAAACAATTATATTCTTCATTTTGTGTCGTTTCACAGAGATGAACTGATTTGAAGGGCATTAACTGACCGTATGTGTCTTTTCTTTCTTTCTTTCTCTGTCAGGTGACACTTGCAGTCATGGGCAGGTCACTTTTTTCTTTGCCGAAACACAACACCGAGGGCCAGGATAAACTGACATCTGAGGATCCTGACTCCGAGTCAATAGAGGAGGACAAGAACGATATTTCGCAGTTTCCTTATGTAGAATTCACAGGCAGGGACAGTGTCACTTGTCCCACTTGTCAAGGAACAGGACGAATACCAAGGGGTAAAAATATGTCTGTCATTCACATGTGCTTACTGTTAACTAGAGAACATTGTATCCATATGAGCATCTGAATACTTTGGAAATAAATGGTGCCTATTGTATTATTTGGAAGCAGAGGGGTGTAAACGACATTTATAAAAGACATTTGGAAAAAAAAAAACTCAGTAAAACATTATTAAATAAAAGCTCTTAATGAGATATGTCTAGTACCAAAATACATGTGAATCTTCAGCCAGTTTTGAACAATTTGTCAACACTTAAAATACAAATTACTGCCAGGCCGAAATGTGGTCAAGGTTTGTTTTGGATTCCCTGCCAAGTTTCTCAAATGTGACACTTACACCCTTCTTGTTCCAAGCCCTCGATATCCCATGAGCTTGATCAGTGCCAAGCTGAGAGGGATTAGGCACAAAGAAATTAGCTCATAGTGTGTCTTCTGTCCTGCTCAGAACAAGAAAATCAGCTTGTTGCTTTGATACCATACAGTGACCAAAGACTGAGGCCAAGACGAACGTAAGTTTCTCCAGCACGCGCCACACATCTGATAACTTTGACCTGCTAAAGTTACTGGTTAAGAGTTTAAGGGAGGCTTAATATCTGTCAACTGAAATGCCTGGTAAAAAAAAAAAAACAGTAAGGCACTGTCATTCGTAATACCTTTTGAAAATATGACCGCAAACATGTTTTTAACATATTATTACCAAATAAATTTAAATATATATATATATATATATATATATATATATACACATTGATTTATAACTTAGAATATGACAGTATGCCGCATAACTCTGTAAAGCCCCCCCCCCCACACACACACACACCCTTTAATCTATTTCTTACCATGCTGTACATTATATACCTACCCATTAACCCATCCAGTTTATTCATGCTGTGACTGGTTTTACATGGTGAAATTCACATCCATAATAACCGTCATTCTTTTTTTGTTGTTGAGTGTATTATTATTACCATGAAGTAACCTGTATGTGATTGTAATGAGGAAAACCTGTGTTCTTACAGAAAGCTGTATGTGAGCTTGTCGGTGCTACTGTGCCTCCTGCTTTCTGGCCTGGCTGTGTTTTTCCTCTTTCCTCGCACTATCGATGTCGCCTACATCGGTGTGAAGTCTTCATACGTCACGTTTGATGCAGAGCAGCGAATCGTCTATCTCAACATCACAGTGAGATCTTGTGTTTCTTTCTGTTTCATCGATGGCTTGGGTAAACCCCAGTCAGTAACCGAAGCCGTATTGTATAACATTCACCTGAAAGGCTTTCAGAGGTAACACTTTTTGAAGGCTTCATAACACATGCATTAGCATTGAATAACATATTTGTAGAATAATGCATGAGAATATATGGGAGGCTTTTTGTCAGCATTTGCAAAATATTATGAGATGGTTTTTATAAAGAATATTATATTATTCCATTATATTTAGTGGGATATTATTATTTAAAGGGATTTGTCAGCCCTATTGTATAGTTTTGTAACACCTTCTGTGAAGATTGTATGAATCACCTATGAATGTCACTTTACTATATGCGCAGTAAATGTGCGATGCGCAATCATTCGGCTTTAATGAAGACAACCTTGCACAAGTATGGTGATGGCACTCGCTGTCTTTTGAAAGCATTTTTACAGGGCCATAATACTCATGCATTCCCTGTAGATACTGAAATAGCACATGAATGAAAGTAGATTACTTTGCATTTCATTTAAGAAATCTAAATAACATGCATGTCAGTCGGGGTGAATGTGGTTTTCATCACTTGCACCGTTGAGTTAAAGAGGGAAAGCCAAGTCATTTTTGGCTGTTCAATTAGGAAAAGTTTCATTGAAATAAAAGGCTTCTGTCATAATGTAATCAAAAGCTTTATTTATATATATATACACCGTTTATGTAATGGTATATAACCTATATATATATATACCATTACATATATCATTCTATAAATATGTTATTCATGGTTTTTTCATGTTCTGGGGTTGTTGTGAGGTGCATTTAGCCCGAGGCGTTACCCTAAATTACAACCACACTGTGTAATTTTTAATTAATTTAAAGATGTTTGGCATTAATAAACTTGTGTGTAAGAAAGCTTTCTTCTCTTTTCAGAACACTCTCAACATCACTAATAACAACTACTACCCCGTCCAAGTGGCAAACATTACAGCACAGGTGCAGTTCTATAAGACGGTGATCGGAAAGTCAGTTGTGAGCAATTTGACGACCGTAATGCCCCTAGATATGCAGCAGGTACGTTCTAAAGGATGTATGTTCTCAATTGTTCATTAATGCCATGCCAATGCCAG
Source organism: Olivaichthys viedmensis (assembly GCA_028565825.1). Classification (NCBI taxonomy): domain Eukaryota; kingdom Metazoa; phylum Chordata; class Actinopteri; order Siluriformes; family Diplomystidae; genus Olivaichthys; species Olivaichthys viedmensis. Next base: position 16,154,142 of record JAOUQW010000047.1, on the reverse strand, counting down.
TACCTTTCACATCGTTTTTTTTTCTTTCTCACATCCCCATGCAAATATGACCGAAACCAGCGATCACTGGTCTCAGATATAGAGTTCTCCTTTGTGCTCTATAGGCTGTTGTTTAAACCCCTGAAAGCTCCAGCTTATTATGCAGTTATTCATCTTAACGCATATTACAGTGAAACTAATAGGAAAGGAATGGAAACGAATGTGAATCTGGACCCGCTGATGGCTCCTGGGAGCTTGCGGGGTTAGAGAGGCCAGTGAAATGCTCACACTGCTCGCCCAGACTCTGTGATGTCCCAGAACAAATGATTTGCACATCTTTAGAGACATTAGAAAGTAATGTTTAGCTTTTTCTAAGCAGTGCAGTTTTGTTTTTTTTAACCCTGTTGCTACCAAAGCTGTACATTTGAGATATGAATCACAATGTACAGCGTTTGCAATGTCACCGATATATTCAAAGCATCACGCTGCTTTTTGTTTACAGTCAAAGTCCTGTGGCAGTATACCTGTTCACAATATACATCCTAACATCAGTGTGAACATCAAGCACAAACAGAATAAGAGAATGTGCTATGACTGAACACGAGTCAGACTGCTGACCTGACCTTTGTCATGAATGCCATGCTGAGGCTAGCTTAACGCTCAGGAGATTATAGGACTGCAGTGCATGATGAAAATACAATACCCTAAAGTACTTTAAACTCCAGAGCCAATCCATCAGATTCACTGAGGTGTAGGACATAAAGGATTACCTCAACCCCTTAAAGTTTTGGCTTATTATTCAGTTGTTCATCTTAAAGAATATTATTGAGTAACTACTATGAATTATTCAGTAACAACAGTGAAACTAATAACAAAAGGCATGTAGTTAGAAGAGGGAGGAATGCAAGTCTGGACTTGCTGACAGGTCCTCTGTCTATAAGAGGTTAAATTACCCATCAAACCTGTCCTAAGCTGTAGCCGTAGGCATAGCACCAATTGTGCCCAGCTGCACGTTAAATTATTCGCTTAGTTTTAGGAATTGGTGTTTTTTTGGTTTTAAAGCTCCTGTTCAAAGTGAGTCATCAACTATCATTAAAACGTAGTTAACATTAAATCAAAATAACACTAAAGTGTATGCTTGGAAACCTAGTAATGAGTCTCCTGAAGTGTCAAACAAACCGGATATGAATATTCGAAACATTATCTGCTTAATTTAGTCAAAAACGTAATCCTTAATCCGTGATTGTATATAAATGTAGCTTTGTTAGCTTTTTACAGGAATAAATACTATGAGGTTTTACATTATAAGTGCTGAAATAATCAGCTTATTGTTAGTTTTGACAGCAATCAAGTGACCTTTTGCCTTTCCGGTGCGCACCTATTGCCTGTAACATGTGACTTTCTAATCAGACGTCTCAATGCTGTGTAAATACTGTGAGTAATATTAACAGCCTCGTATTAACTGCGCCTGTTCCTGTGTAGGTCGATTTCTCTGTTTTTACAGTCATGGCCAATGAAATGAGCTACATCTAGTAAGTACTTTTAATTCTGACTTATAGTTTCTTACCAAGGCACATGCAGTGTTTATTACTGTTTTTGTGTGTGTTAACATTTGCCTTTGTCTTTCAGTGACTTCTGTACCATGCAGTCCATAAAGGTGCACAACATTGTGGTCATCATGCAGTAAGTACAGATTGTTTGACTGTTAATCTAATATATTGCAATAAAGAGGGGAACTGCAATGAGGTCATTACCAGTCATTAGCAATCAATAACTCATTAGTATCAGGCTCAGTTCCACCAAATTTAAGTTCCACTGTTTCACTAGATTATGTAATATGCAGTGCAGTGCTCTGTACATCCTAGGGCTGCACAATATATTGTTTGTCAATCGTTATTGCAATATGGCCATTGCAATATTAATGTCACAAAAGCCTGCAATATGAAAATGAGCACTATTCATAAACCATACTGTTTTGTGAGCATTTGGACCAACCTCAGAGGTTCTAGATAAGCTTTGTGGGTGTTTGGAAACATTTTTATTTTGCTAAAATTAATGCAGTCCCAACTTTAAAGACAACCTGAAACACAAATTCGAACGCATTTTTTTTTTCCCCTAACAACATCACGTATTTCTGAGTGAAGCGGAATATTTGGGCGGGCGGGACTTTGGTTTTATCCATCGTGATTTGATTTGCTAATCGGTATCGCTGCGAGTGCGAGCTAACTCTGGAGAGGTGAAACATGACATAAAAAGGTTATTATAATTTTTTGTCCCGCCCAATTCTACCGTGATGGACTAAAAAAAAACAGAGGCCGTTTAGAGGCGGGACAAAGTCGCTGCACTTTAGTGAAAGATTACGAACAAAGAAGAATCTTGTCTTTTAAGTGATTAGTACGGATGAATCGTGCACAATCTGATCAAGCACACGAGCTAACAAGGTAAAAAAGGGTCAGTTTTGATTTCAGGTCGTCTTTAACCGTGACGCATCACAGGTTCACCAGTTTCATGTCGTATCACGATCCCAATGTGTAGCAAGATGATCGCAATCTGCTATTTTCAGCCATATCATGTACATTTTTTAGTACATTTGTTAAATAAGTTGTTGATGTCAGGGCCCAGTTTCCCAAAATCATCATAAAGTTAAGATGAGCTTTACTGGTAGAGAGAGTGTTCAATGTTATGCTCGCTCTACCGTATAACGATAATCTTTGTGCTGCAATGCTTTTGGGAAACTCCGTTTATTCCATACCTTTCCCTCCTGATGTGGTCTGTGTTCCCTCAGGATGACCGTGACCACCGTGTACTTTGGCCATGCTGAGCAGGTCTCTCAGGAGAGTTACCTGTACGTGGACTGCGGCTCAAACACCACTAGTCTCAATGGACACATGACGGTGATACAGTGACACCCTCCACCTTAAAACCAAACTGCAGCATGCACTGGGTTCCCATTGGATAATATCAGAGAGTCAGCCCTGATCATTTTAACGTACATGGTCAGGTCAGGAAGACGGCAAGGATTCAGCCAGAATGTTCTCGGACTTATTCAGGGTTGACTTTTGTAGATAGAAGCATTTTAGAAGATGCTGTTTTGAGAAAATACCTGCAGTGATTTGCTGGTCCACTGTGGCCTCACATCTTTGAATTCCTCCCATTGTTCAAGAAGGGTTTGAGCTGTAAAGGGAACACACCACACACACGTACAATGTCGCTTGCCAGTTATGGACTGCAATCACATAAAACTTTAGGTGTCATGAACCACTAACATTTTTCTGTACTTTATTTTCATGTGGAGAGCAGTAAGAGTGGAGGGTAAGCGCACACCTTTTATGAAATGTAAGCTGTCTTTTTCAAAAGAAATATTTTACATTAATTTTCCTTCATGTACAAAAAGGCCTTTAGTTTTAAGCAGATTTAAAAATCACCGTCTCATTAACAATATGGGGGGCAATTTGATACACTAGTGATATCGGTTTTACACCAGTATGATGTAAAATTATACAAAAAATTGCAATGCGATACAGTAAATATTTTTACCCAAAATCTGCTAAATGAATATGTGAACCCCTGGGTGTTTTGACCTTTTTTAATAATCAGTAAGGTTTTATGGTAAAAACCTTTTTTACCACACTTTGGGGGGGACTAAATGTATAGCTTAACAAATCTGACGAAAATATCCTTATTTCAAAGACTTATTTTTTTGTGACACGTCTAAAATGTTGTTTTAATTGAGGTAAAATTGAAAGGGGGGAAAAAGATATCTTAAGTTACAGTGTGATTGTATACCACTATAAATAAAACGTTCTACTATAGAAAGTTGCTGTTTTTTGACACCATGTTGAACCAATGTCTAATCTAGACGAGTGTCTAATCTAGACGGGTGTCTAATTTAAACGAGTGGCATTCGGGGAGTATTTGGTTTCTATTCAGAGTTTACAAATAACAAAAGATTAATTGACAGTGCCAGTTTTTAGATTAGATTAAATTAAATTAAAAATACTTTGAAGCTGCTTGTTTGGTGTCTTACGAGCTACTACTTTCTCGCTTTTCGCTTTTGTTGTAGCTAATCACCATGGCTTACAGCATTACGGGGCAAGATCATGAATATTAATGCTCAGTGCACAGAACTGACATGTGATTGGCTGAGGCGAGACAGCGTTGCAAAAGTAACCAAAAGAACTAGAGCAATTATATAGGATTATATACGAAGATATTTGCTATTTATTATATTTATGAAAATATTACTAATAGGCAGGCCGACATAATTACCAATAGCATCCTCTAGCAACTAGCTAGGTGACTTAAATCAGACTGAGCGAAGTTATATATACAAATTAATTTACAAAATACGGCCGTGTTTACTAGCAGTCACTCGTTCGCACAGCCGCAGCTTTAGTACTTTAAATAATCTCGATTTAAAGTTAGCGCCAGTTCCGATGGGTTAACTCTCCAAATGCGACCTTGTAAATCAGTAGTACATGATGAATCGATCACATTGATGAATTGTCATTCATTTTTATTAGATGTAAACAGTCTATTAGATCAATCACGGTTCTGTTTAAGTTGTGTTTCCTCTGTATGTTTGTAAATGCATCTCTCATGTGTAAAATTAACTTTCTGTGAGTGTTTATATTTTTACTTACTCCTATGGTGGTGAACAGGTTTGTACAATTATAAAATAAATGGTGTTAAATAAATGTGTGTGTTCTGTATTTTTCAGTTTTTCATATGTTGCATATCTAATAACGTGTTTTTATTTACCTTTATCAGTTGTAAAGCTTTATTTTTTTAAACACTTACATTTGAATTATTTTACTTTGAAACGCATTTCAAGAAGGGAGTGATTTATGTGCTATGAATAAAACACGGTACTTCTTTAATGAAATGCATAAATTGGCTCCTGTATTTTATCCAGGACCTTTATAAAGGTAGGTTGTTGAACAGCTTGATTAAGGCGTTTAGCACATAAATGCCTGTGTGTTCTATTTTAACGTGCATTACAACAAACATGTACATCAAAAGCTTTACACTAGTTTAAAAAATTTAACAGAAAACCAGTCTTTCAACCTATTGTCTTTCATATTCATCAGTATGTGACACTTAGCAGTCAGTGATTTGAAGTAGGCCTATGGCACGTGTCCACTAGATGGCGCCATTTCCCCTACAACTAGAATTTATAGATATAAGCACATACAATTTGTATTCTTCACGTTGTTCGTAAGCAAGTTCAGTAGCTTTAATATTCTTTTTGTGTGAATATATATTTAATCATAAAATAATAATACATAAAAATAAATCAATCAATAAGTAATAAATGCACTTTTTTCCAAGGTAGTTTACCAGACTTATATTAGGCCTAGACTAATTTGGGCCTCTCTGTTTGACATCCTTCATAGTTCTGGACTTGGTGTAGTATGTCTATGTTAGTGGCTGATGTACGTTTAAAAGTATTTACACCCCAAAACACAGTGAAGTGAAAGCCTCCTGAAGAAATGGCTATGCACATCTGTTGATGTCATTAGAGAAATCTCTCACTTCCTCCCTTACTTTTCGAAGAGATGCCTATTTTGGTTCCTTTAATGCACCCCTGAAACAACAGCCAGTGGTCACAACCTGTTAGCCATAAGCCCAGGAAAGGCTCTTTATTAAAGATTTGCTCATATACAGACAAAGCTATTCAGTCTACTTTGATACAAAACTGGTGACGGCTGCATACAGTGTGGTTTGATCATCAGTATTAAAGTTTTTTTAAAAATTTTATTTAAACTTAATCAATAATGATTGTTGGGGCTGATGGTTGTTTGTCTTGCAGTAAAATTCATAACTACTTTCTACAGAGATGCCATACAGATTATGGAAGACTTTTCCAAAATGATTTCAGCACAAAGATCTTCATAATAACACGAGTAGCACAAGAGTCACTTTCTATGACACTATACGGGTCGTAAACCCATTATACAAAAAACATTGGGTGCAGACCTTCTTGTTTTTGATTGAGAGATGGAAATGCATCAACGCTGGACTGAAAACATCAAGTTGTACTCGGGTTGAGGAGGGGGATCATTTGGCCCACATCTGGAAAAACCATTTCCTTACATCTGGGAATGTGTAACATTACAAATTGACCATGAAAGTTTTATGAGAGATTGTGTACCATGTTTTTGGACTAAGTCTCACAGAGATATTACAATACTTTACTATTTTCAGCACTCATAGGGCATTTCATTAGGATTTAATTAAGTTTCTCATATCTATAGATAAATCCTTATTAAAATTTCAAATCTATTTTGTGATGAAATGCTCATCTGAAAAATTAAGACCCATCACGAATGTATACCATACCAACTCATACTTGAAACCAGAAACTTAGAAACCAGACTTGTGTAAATGACTTTTTGGGTGAAAAACCTATCAAATGAAAGCTCTAAAGGAGATCTGGTACCAAAATGTAAATCTTCATCAATCTTCAAAACTTAAAATGCCTAACACAGGCCAAAGTTTGTTTTGGCTCTCCTGTAAGGTTTGTCAAACGTCACTTAAACCTTTCTTATTCCAAGCCCTCTTTTTTATGTCATATTATTTCCTCTCCCTGTCTCTGTTCTCACTTTCCCATCTGCTGCTCGGTGTCGTTCCTCCTCTCTCCTGCAGGGGTGCTGTAGAACAGGGTGGCATATGCAAAGGGCTGGAAACCACTTCTGGAGCCTCACTCTTGTCTGTTCCTTTTGTGGGTGAGTGTGTGTGGATATGAAAATGGTAGCGTTCGGCCAGTCGTCCACCCTGCTCTGGACTCAGCTCTGTCTGGCCACGCTGGCCCTGCTGGCTGGTGTGTGTCTGGGAGGGTCCGATTCCCCCCGAGGCGTCTCTTTACCTTTTGTCTTCGACCTCAAAGCGGTGTGTGATCCACCCTGCAGACACGCTGGGATCTGTATCCGAAACCACACCTGCTTGTGCTCGCGGGGCTACGAGGGAGAGACCTGCCAGTATGGTGATGTTTCCACTTTTTACTTATTTAGACAGTGTGGGAGGCCGTGGGGAGTTTGTGTGTCTATGGGTATACAAATGTATACGATTTCAATTATGTCTCTTTATGGTGAAAAGACTTAACTTAAACTGAATTTTTATTTTAGTTTTCTGTTTGCTACAATAATCATCCTCTAATAAACTGAAATGGCTTATATGAAGAGGTTAAATTGAACAGGATGGTTGTTGATTTCAGCCAACTGTGACCCGAAGTGTAAAAATGGGGGTGAATGTCTCCGGCCTGGAAAATGCAGATGTCCTCCAGGACTCGGGGGAAAATATTGTGAAAAAGGTACTTGAACAGCTTCTATACCTAAATTTCTAAAATAGGTTCTCGGTTTTGTAGTTTTAACCCTTTTAAAGGGAAACGATTTTACATATACAGGAGAAAAGAGAGACAAAGGAGCAGAATCAAGATGTATGGGAGGGACTGTAACTAAGATTTACTAGTGAGGGAGCAAATGGAGAGACAGAGAGAAAAGAAAGAAAGAATGAATGGCTGACCTTGGAGAGTTTGGCTTTAACAGTGGCTTGTGACGGTGGCTGCTGGAATGGTGGTGAGTGCATTGCAGTGAACGGACAGGCCAAGTGCATCTGTCCCTCCAGCTGGACTGGCTCCAAATGTCAAGAAGGTTTGTTGACTTTATCTACTAATATATTGTCGCTGTCCAATGTATCTCCAAAATTCCAATTATTCAGGAACACGAAAAAACACTTTTTCATATCATTAATCGTACACAATAAATCCGAAATTGACGGTGTGATGTGTCAGCGTTTCATTGGTCATTTAGATGTTAGCTGCTGTGGGGTAGATGGAGGTTTTTGCCCACATTCCATATATGATA
>JAOUQW010000047.1:16124119-16146198 GCA_028565825.1 Olivaichthys viedmensis | reverse complement strand
GGTCAGCCATGATACAGCGCCCCTGGAGCAGGGAGGGTTAAGGGCCTTGCTCAAGGGCCCAACAGTGGCAGCTTAGCAGAGCTGAGGCTTGAACCCATGACCTTCTGATCAGCAGCCCAGTGCCCTAACCACTGAGCCACCACTGCCCTACTCTTGACTGTCACTGCACTCCTGCACTTTATTGGAGATTTTTCTTGTGGACAGTATTATGCCCTCAGCGATAATGCTATCATGCTGCTACTGGGACACTTTCTCCATTCAAATAAAGTTTACAGACAATTATTTGCACTGGTATCTTGTTGTATACTACTTTAGCTATACATCCCATCCAATGTTGTTCTGTTGTCCTGTCTAGTTAGCGTGCATAGTCCTGTGTATTTATCGTCCTATGTATTTATTGTATTGTGTATATTTGCACTCGTATATATTAGTGTTTGGGACAGAGAGTAGCCACTCAAAGGGTTTAACAGTTACATTTATTAACTGTGTTTTTAATAAGCATTAATAATTCTGTGTCAAGTGTTTTTGTCTGTAATTTAAATACCTCTCCAGTTCAGTCTGTGATCACTGCCAAATGAATTTAAGAAAGTTACTCACCTGCAGAAAATGTGAACTTCTAATGATCCAGAAGGGCAAATACAGAAACTCGTTTCATTATAAAAAACTATTATTCACCGAGTGTCATTTTACATAAAATAATGACCAACTTCTCTCTCAGAGGTAGACACCATTGAAGAAGGACAAGGTCTCTCAGGAGGACAGGTAACACTCCTGAGATATTCACTGAAGTGTTTAAAAGAGGACAGTTAAGTGAAGTTGCATTTTTCTGCTACAGTCAACAGTACGGGATCTGAGACGCTTCTCCTAATTAAGGAAGAAAGTAAATGAAGGAATTAAGGAAATCTCTGACAGGTTTGGAAGAATTTGATTGACCTTTCTGCTAAGAACGAGTGAGCGTGCTAGCTAGCTAAGCGTACGACAGCAAGTTACTATAAGTTAATGGCATAAAGAATGGTCAAGATAAACAGCGCAACATGTAGTTACAAACTGTAATGTCATCCATGCTCGTGACAAAACACTGAGGCTCTGGATACAAGCGTGAGGCGTTTATTATGCTTATACGGTTATACATTTCATAATCCAAAAACAGGCAAAAGGTAGTGACATGTAATATGCAAATGATGAAATCTTTGTGAACTAATCTTTAAAGTTGATTAACTCTCGTCACTGATTCGCTCCAAAAGATTCAATCGTTCTGCCTCCTGTACCAACTCAATCTTTCCCACAGACATCTATTAGGCATGTCATTTGAACAGCGTAAATATTTCTGCACGAAAACTGAGCTAAATGAAATCTTAATTATGATCTTTTTTAAAGTAGCAGTAGTACAACAAAAATGGGGAATATAACACAGAATTGAATTCCAATACAAGTACAGCACTTCCCTAGAAAAGTGTCAGAAGTTTTATTGTTCTGTCTTCACTGTTCAATTAGAGGAAAATAAAGCTGTATCATAGCATTAGCATTGCCAAACAACAACAATTGCCAAAATAACCCTTCATAATAAAGGTGCAAAATAATAGAAAAGTAATAAAATGTGGAAACAGTCATTAAAGTATATGTACATGTGCATTTAAATGCAATTAATCACAAAATATCCATATTATCTATATTTTATAATGCTGAACCCATCACCACACAGGCTCTTATGTTTTATAAGAAATAAAACAAAACAGTGGTGATAAAAGGCCAAACATTCGTTTAGTAATCAGCAAGTCAGGCATTTACGTTCTATAAAAGATTATAGCCACCCAAACCTGAACGAATCAGTGTGTTAAAGTATCAAATTGTACACGTGTACAGAACTAATGGACTTGAATCACTAAAAGGAATCATTTTGCACATCACTAACTAACAGGAAAACAGGCCACTATAGACAACACAAAGGCGGAGACGAGTAAATGGAAAGGAAGTTCAGTTACTGATCAAGACACATTGGTAATGTGCAGGGTGAAACACAGAAGACTATAAATACACAACCATAACAAGGGGAAACTATAAAAAAAAAAAAGGAAACTAAGCAATTACATAACAAGGACAGGGAGTTAAAACAAAACAGAAACTGAAAAGCAAAACAAAAGCACATGGTTCTATCGCCATGGAAGCCGCAACGTGAAACAGCGAGAACAATATTGTGACAACACTCTGATATGTCAATGCATACCTTTATGTAAGGTATTGCAATAATACTTCAAGCAAGAAAACACACCGACAAGAAATGACAAAATTTTTAAACAGGCTTAGGTCAAAAATGGAAAATACAAACGAACAAGGGAACAAGGAAACCGGGACACTAGGAACAGGAAATAAAACAAGGCTCAGCATCGACATTCACTAATGACAATACTTTGCGACGAGAGAAAAAAACAGGAGGGTATAAATAGACAGACTAATCAGAATGTAACGAGACACAGGTGACACGATCAGGGTAATGAATCAATGACAGGACGGGGGAGGAGACAGGACCAAAACAGAAAATAAACAGAAACAGGGGAAAAAAAATAGCATGTGGCGCTCATCGCCATGGGAACCGCGACGCGAAGAGGGAAAACGTGACAGAAGCACATGGCACTTGTTGCTATGGGAACCACGACGCGAAGGGGGAAAACGTGACAACCTCTTGTTTCTGCAATTATCCATAAACAATGTGGCGTTGTCAACCGGAAATACACTACTTGCGAACAAAGACACATATGTTTTTTTTTGTTTTTTTTCTGTATTCTGATTCAAAAAATCGCACCTCTTTCTCTAGGATTGGCTAATAATTCTTACTCACAAGCAACCCACTGATTGGACATTCAAGTCATCCTTTACATCACTGTTGCAACCACAGCGAAGCAGTGGAACTTAAGAAAAATGGAAGACACATTCTTTTTTAGCACTCGAATTCCAAGAAATCCTTTTGGCTGGATATTTATGTCCATTTTCCATAATCTGGCCTCTCAATCAGCCAGTCCTGGTGCATAACAGGAATAACTGTAGCGCAGGAGGTGGGATTTGTCGGTATGAGGGTGGGAACAAAATAAGCTCCTTGCAACTTCTTTTCTTAATGTATTGATGCATTGCTGGCCCACATTTTAAGCTCATTTTTAAACCAGAAGAAGTAACCATGCCACTTTTGCCACACCACTAGGAGCATAAAGGCCTTCAAAGTACACTCCAGTGACATTTTTGACTCACAATGTGAATGTAAAACAAGCTTCTGATGTAAAATAAGGGACAACCACCAGACGGATTTTCAGTGCATCCGCATTTCACCAATCAGTCAGTCAATAAGACACATAAGAATTACAATACTCATAGATCTTTCTACATTACATTGTGCTGGCCAGTCGCTCGTAAGTCATATTCTGTTAATGGAGGACTGCAAACTGCAAAACCGAATCATTATGTGAAGCTACATGCTATTATCAACATGTAATATCCATATTGACTTGGGGATTAGCCGCACTTATGTAATTTAAACCCTCGTTAATCATGCATTAGAGTTCTTTTATTTATAGTGATTTATATTCATGATGCTACCCAGCAGAAAAATAGAGCCAATAAATCAATCTAAACACGGTGATGTGAGACTCATAACTATTTTTGTATTGAGAGAAGAAAGGATCTGTTTCTGGTTTTGCTCTAACATCAGTTGCATTGCATGGTCTGGGTTGTATATTGTTACTATATTTATTTCATGTCTGTCTTATCACTTTGTCGTAACACCATCATTACTTGCATTATAGCATTTATAGCATTCAAGCCACTGTTGCGCCATGCGAGGTCTCAAAGGTGGTCTCAAGGGTCGCTGTTTGTGTTCTGGTTGAAATGGAATGATTTGAGAAACCAAGAGAGCGTCATATATGGATAGTGGTAACCATGGAGAACTGGATCTCATACAAAATACGATGTTCTAAAGAGTGGGAGTGATTTCATTGATTTTTATATAATAGTGTTTTGCCAGTCCTGCACGTACATGTGTGTCTGTTTTGTTAATTGTCTTCCAGTTGAATTGTCCAATCGCGTCTTCTGAGAGAGATTACCATGACTGAAGTGGCAGCTTTCTTTGATAATTCAACTCACTCTCGGTACTTTGTTTGTTTTCCCCATCATAGTGACTTTTGGTGTTTAACCTGTGCTTGACTTATGATCTTGACTTCCATCTTGGCCTGGAGTTTGCCTTGGTATGGTTCTGTAAATACATGTAACATTTTTGTAGATACCACCAGGTGCAGAGGGCGGCTGCCATTTTTGTTAGGAACTGGTTGTCTATATTTTTGGTTAGTAATAGGTGAGTCTGTAACCAAAAAGTCCAAGAAAAGGTTCTTTAGATCAATGTCATAGAATAACCATATTTGGGTTCCTAAAGAACCTTTCAGTCCATTATTCTTTAACAGTTTTTTTTGTTGTTGCCACAATAAACTGAATAATAAATTTGCACCACAAAGATCCTTTCACATAATGGTGGAATGTCTTTATGTTGTGTTTTAGGAGGTAGAGAGTTATTCTGTTTGTTATTTTGGCTATTGTCATCCCTGAAGATTTTCCACTGGTGTTCATGCTTTCATCCTAACAAGTAACGTCCTTGTGTTCGTTGGTTAAAGACTCACCAAAGCTTGGCAATGAGGAAAGACCAAGATAAAGAGGAAATGCAATTTTTGTTCAAGTCATTTTGGAACTCAAATAAATCCAGCTTCTCCCTTCAGTGTTCTCTCCAAATCCACGTCCTCAAAACACAATTTGTACTGCCAAGGCAGGAACGCCTGAATACTAGTGCAAGAGGTGGAACTTTCTGAACTGACAGGCACCTTCTTGTCCTGACTGGTTGGATGTTGGTGGTCCACACTTTTAAAAATAAAAGTGCCATACGCTCTGGTTCCCTAAAGAAGCCTTCAGCCCTTGATTATTTAACTAATGTTTTGTTGTTGCCACAATAAACCAAATAATAACGTTCCACCACAAAGATCATTCCACATAATGGTAACATTTATCTTGGGACATTGTTTTTTTTAGTTCTCAGTGGCACCCACAGCAACAACAAAAAAAGATCCATTAATCAAAAAGTTCTTGAGGAAAACAAATAAAATGGTTATTCTATGGTTCTTTTCTGCCATCTCTATTTTTTAAGAGTTTACAGTCTGGCACGCCGCAGAGAGCGGAGCTTCTCGCTTTGAGCAGATATTTTACTGAAGCTGCCTGGATGTGAGAAGAAACAAATAAATATTCACGCAGAACCCACATTTATTTATACCATTTGTAGCAATCACAAAAAAATTATCACAATTATACGATCACTGCAAATAGTTAGGAAATTACAATGTTTGATGAAATGGGACTGGGACTTGGGTTCCCACTGGTCTACATACTAGTCTAATCCCCACCTTCCTCTCTCCAAAAAGCTGATTCCACTTGGCGGCTCTTGTGTTTCTAATCCAAGCTCTCTATACTCACACATTCACTAGGCATAAATATACACACACCATTCTGTACTGTACAGGTCATATCAGGTAAGTAAGGCTATAAGTGCTAACCCCATTTTTACATACATGTAACATTACATACAAGTTGTCTTGTAAGGAATTCCTGTAATTCCTATAAATGAGCAATTGTGACATCTAGATGGGGTAAAACATTATGAATCAATCAGCATCCGCTGCTTTGTTTTTCAAAGACTGTGCCCCTGTGACTGGGCTCGGATTGAAGTAGTGAAAAGAGGAAGATTTCATTCAAACAGTGCTAAAGTAAAAAACGTTAGCCATCACTTTTTTTCCCACAACGGTGACCTCCTGACCTTGTTACTGCTCGCTGAATGGCAAACATCTCAGACTGAGATCATCTCTTATCAGTCAGTCTCCTATCTCTCTCTCTCCCTCTCCCTCTTTTTCTCTCTCTCTCTCTCTCCCTCTCTTTCTCTCTCTCTTTATTTCACACATCCAGAAATAGTGTGCGTGTGGGCGAGTGTTGTGGAGGAACAGAGGAGGAACTGAAATGTGAGAAAATGAAGCTAAACATAACTGCAGTTCGAACGCGATGCAGGCTCAGGCGTGGACGCTCGTGGAATGTGTAGCCTCATTCAGCGCTCGTGTCTCAATCCAATCCAGTGTTCCACAACGTTCCACCAGCATATGCTTCATTCGCGTACATGGATCCAGAACAGCTCGTGCTGTTTTAACACGTTAAAGTGGCGGCATCATGACAGCTTTTCATGATTGTTGCCTGATCATTAAAGGGATGAATCATTTTGTCTACTCTGATCTAGAGTCAGGCTGTAACATACAGAAATAAGGCCATTACTGCATTTATCTCTTTTCTCTTTTATCTCTTTTATTGAGGAAGGGAAAAACAGCATCAGGAGCTGACCAGGCCAAAAACACAGCTGCAGAGGGCTAAGCTATAATAACCTAATCAAAATAAAAATTAAACTAAATACAGTACACAGCTCTCTAACTAGATGGCTTTAGGCTGCTTTTACAAGGACATTTTTGGGATCCACCAGAAAAGACATTGCATTTTTTGTTGTTTTGGGTGGAGATCTTTTTTTATATGATGTACTTTAATTGTGATAAATTGAAATGAGAAATAAAAACAGAACATACTGTTTAAGTTGGTAAAAAATGCATAGAAATATTAAGAATTTAAAACTGCTGGTTGAAAACAAATGGATGTAACCTTTTTTTTTACAGTTACATTTGAAATTATTTTCTTTTTTTTAAACAAACATAAAATTGGCTGCATAAAGCCTAGAAATCGGTCACAGTCTTGTAGCAATATGTATTATTTATTAATTTTGCTAACCTACACTCTAAAAACAGACGTGTTAAAAACAACACAGTGTGTCTAGTTAAGGGCAACCCATTTTGTGTTACTTTTACAGTGGGTTATCAGATTTAATACAGGCCGTGTGGTCAGATTATTCTGTTAACTCTTTAAAGTCTAAACTCTTTCAAAGTCTTAATTTTACACTCCTTAAACTCTTTCAAATAAATCAACCACTCTAAAGGGTTCTATGGGTGTCCCTCTGGAGGAACCCTTAAGGTTTTTATGTATCCTACAACAGATGTTTTTTTTTCTTTTTAAATAAAAAGTTCCAAGTAGATCCTACTTAGAAGGCTGAAACCCATAACCATCCAAAGAACCCTTAAAGAACCCTTTTCTATAAGAATACAGGCTGTTGATGTGCTAATCAAACCCACCCGGAATCCCTACAGTCCCCGAGACGTTTCTTCAAGCATCATTTTGTATTTTCTGATCCAATATATTTAAAAATTGGATAATGTTTTTAAAAAAACGCAAAAAAAACGAAGCATCCCAAGTCCCATCGTACCTCGCTGCCATTGGTCACCACCACATCGCTTCATTCTCATTTTCATAAAGTTTATCTGGTTTCGCCCACTTCGCTTTGCCAAAAGTCACCTTGCCTCCTTTTGCTGGAAATCACCAACTCTGGTTGAAAATGTGTCTTGTTGTTGCATCACTTCTGATGAGGGTTTAGGTTCGATTCCTAGCTGTGCCATGTGCTGAAGCCATCAGTGGTGGTTTCCATTTCTGCCATGGCATTCTTGGAAAAAAATCACCCTAAAGAGTTCTTGGGATTGTCTCGCTGGGGAAACCCTTAAAATGTTCCATGTAGAATGCCACAACGGAGCTAGAACCATTAACTATACACTCTTAAAAAGGGTTCCTTAAGGGTTCTTCAAAGGGTTTTTTGGATAGTTAAAGGTTCTCTAACCTTCCTAGCCCTTCTTACTCAAAACCCTTTCTGATAGGTATTTCCTCTGTTTTAGGGTTCTACGTGAAGAACAGGGAAAACTCTAGATTTGGCATTTTTTTCTAAGAGTCTACAAAGAACCTAAGAGTTTGTACTTGGATCGGATTATGCCTCAATTGTAAGTACAATCTTTAAAAAAAAAAGGGTTTTCCAAGGTTTTTTTTGGATAGTTAAGGGTTCTCAGCTTCATAAAAGGGGTTCTACTTGGATCCCTGTCTGATAGGGAAACACTGTTGTAGGGTTCTATATCAAACCTTAAAGGGTTCCCAAGGAACTATTTTTTCAAAGAGTGTAATAATGGCAAAACGTCCTTTGAGAAGCTCCACATTCAGAATCAAAACACAAGTCGTCCTGCGCGTAAAGTTCATATGTGACAAAAGTCTTTGTGATGTGTATCGCTGCTGAATGCTAAAATATGTTCTCAAAGCCAGAAATAAGACTTATCAGTTAAAATCGTGATCCTCCGTATGTATTAGGAAACTCCCACATTTGATTATGGAAGTGTTTGACTCCCAGAAACGTGGGCCAGTTCCTAAAAAGGTTCACCGAAGAACACCAGCAGCGGCTCTGTGTTGGTGAAAAAGCGATAGTGTATCTTGGGAACCAAATTGCGCTCAGATGAAGACTGCTTTCTAAACCAATTCACCCTGTGGAAAGGTTCTGGGTGGATTATGTGAAAGACAAAGGTCAGGAAATCAATGTTATTGGAAAGTCAGGAGGGTCACGTGCACCCAGGTGACCCTTTAATCCTCCGCTCCCGTGACGCCACCTCTGTCACTGCATGTGTTAAGGATTCAAACACTGGGTTTAACCCTTGTGTAGTCTTAACATTCTGTATACTCCCTGTGTCCTAAGGGTCAAAAATGACCCGAAGACAATCTGTATACGCTGGTGGTGTACAGCTTTCATGGAAATATAAACAATAAAGCAATGTTTCAATTTTTCTAATGTTAGGGTCACTCTAGGAAGAATGACCAAATTTCAAGTTGAAAAAATATCATTTAGGGGGTTTTCTCTGCTGTTAAACATAGTGGCGGCTCATTTTTGACCCTTAAGACAACACAAGGGTTAAAGAAAAATACGCATTGAGAAGGGTCACATGAACATATCCAACTGGATGTTTCATGACTGAATGGCATTGTGTGTTCTGGTTTTGTTTCTGCAGCAGTCTGTCCACAGGGTTGCCGGAATGGAGGCAGCTGCGTGGCTCCAGGAATCTGCAGCTGCCCAGAGGGATGGCTGGGGGGAGCCTGTCACATCGGTAGAGCAAACGTACACACACACATTTAACACGACAGGGCAACCACTGATAATGACCATATAGAGACAATAAAGTCAATACATGTTTGCATTGTGTGATTATATACAGTAGATATATACAGTATGTATATCGTCGCTGTCCAATGAAATGTTCCTGAAAAATTGGAATTTTGGAGATACATGTTTTTCATTGGACAGCGACGATATAATGATCTCAACCCTCTTTAAAACCCATTTTGTGGCTTTGAAACATTGAGTAAAATATTTCAACATACAGTAATCTAATAACTACATTAAATAGTATTACTGTACTGTACTATAAATGGTGGCTCTTTTCAGTCTATTGATACCTTCATGCTATGACTGCACTAGACAAATATAAGATGGACTGTGAGCTTTTATTCTTCCTTTAGTCATCAAAAAACTGCAAAGCTGATCTCTTTGCAGACCAGACCAGCTGCAGACGAAGCAACATATTTGACCATGTTATGACTTTCTTGTCCCTCCGCAGCTGTGTGTAAGAAGCCGTGCCTGAACGGAGGGAAGTGTGTGTCTCCAGACAAGTGTCGCTGTCGCACTTCGTTCTCCGGCCCCCAGTGTGAGGACAGAAAAAAACTCTTCTGATCTCAGTACTTTCACTGCCTCAGAGCTGGAGATTTCAAAATGGTGCTATTCATTTATGTTTGTTCATTCACTTGTACTCTGTACATTTGTTTACATTTACCTGATGCATTATATTATATGTAATGATAGAAAATATACTGTGTGATTTTCTGACAGGAAATAAATTAAAACACAAGTTTGTGTGATTGAGAACTTGGGGGTGCTCTCAGAAATGATAACTAACATTCAATTGTATATGAACTCTTATTATTAAGTCTGCTCACCCTTCTGTACTTTATTTTGATTAAGTAAGCAGTTTAATTCCTGTTGTAGGAATTTATACACACTGCCACACCCTATATTGATTTATGTTTACTTAACGCATTATATTATATGTAATAATGATAAATATGCTGTTTGATTATGCTCTATGATGGTAAATAAATTAAAAGCATCCGTGTATGATAGAGAACTTGGAGGTGCTCTTAGAAATTTTAACTCATTTCTGTAAATCAAATCTATTATTACAAGCCTGCTCACCTTTCTGTACTTTATTTTAATTAAGTATTCATTCATTAATAAAAAATAAGCAAACCCTGTGTGATGTAGGAGTTTATAAATATACTGGCAGTCGAAAGTTTTTAAACACCCTATATTAACATTTTGGTTAAACCTTAAGCAAGCGCTTAAGGTTTAACCAAAACCTTAAGTAGGGAATATGTATACTGTAAGTAAACTGAGAAATGCTTATAATATGTTTTATATTATTGGAAACAGTCTAGGAAAAGGCATAGATCTTGATCACTTTAATAAAGCACTCGTAGCACACAACCTATTTTTGTTAGAACTGATCTTAGTACTATTTATTAGTCTTTTATTGGTCTTTAGGCTTAACTGGTTTACCCTTCAAGTGCATCTGCCTTTAATAAAGCCTCATTTAGAGACCTGTTAGGATCTGAGAGTGGCCAGTCAATACAAAAATTTTGGTCTGTGGTCGAAAACTTGTTTAATATTACTTATTTAATTGCCTTTATGTACCTTTTATGTTTTGCCTGTGCCAATAATAGTGATTTAACTATGATAAAAACAGAAGAAACCTCAGGGTGTTCAAAAACCTTTGACTGGCAGAGTATGGTGATATAGGAGTTTTATATATACTGTATACCCACTGTCACCAGAATCATTTTGAAACCAATAAAAAATTCACACTTAGGAATTTACATTAAAATGTATTTAATTCCAATATAAAGTACATATACATCATCAAATAAATCTAAAACAGTATATAATATTTTTCTATAACTGTTTTACAAAATAAAACAGGTATGACAGTAAAATACAGAATATTCCATAAATTTCCTCAAGAAATGTACCAGTATAAAAACGTAAAAGCTCATTAGTATATTAATTACAGTCTGTTACGGGTTGACTAAACTAGTCACTGTTAGCCATAAATACACTGTGTGCTCTTACAGATCCACTTTTTTCCCCTAACAAATTCGGTGTGCATTACATTGTAGGATATGATAAATGATATGATAAAAGGCTTATTCCAAATGGTCAAGAAACCTGATGACTTAACCAGCTGGAAATGCAGAATAAGAGTATACTCTCATGAGAAGTACACTTGACAGACAAATTTTGTTGAGTGCACTCAGCCAGCAACAGAGCAGCAGATTGAAACTGCAGAATAAGGTGTGTGGTCTGTTGTCACAGCAAAAATCAAGTTCTGGAGTGTCAAGCTTTCTTTTCATGGTTGCTGCCTGAGACCCACATTCATAAACATATGCAAGTACGCACACATAAAAACACGCACACACTTACACACACATACACACACTCCTGTGGACTCTGTACTTTGACTGAGGTAGGCACAGACAGGGTCTATAAAACCATCTCCTCATATGTTTCTGGGTTCCTGTTCTTCTTTCATGATCTGGTCTGGAAATGCAGAGTTCAGAATTACATTAAGTTCCACGCAAATGGTATAATATCAATCCGTCACCTGTAATAATCTAAAAGCAGCGAGGAAGTGAAACTCAGCTTACTCTAGTAGCACAGCTGGGTCCCCTGTACTCTGGGTGACACTGGCAGAAGTTGGGAAGCACACACTTTCCTCCATTTTGGCACTTGTGCTTGCAGATGGCTGTGGTCAATGATTATAGCTTGTCATTATGCCATCTTTCAGGCCCAAAGTAAAAATCCAATACATGCAAGTCTGAAATTTTCTCAAAAAATAAAGATCAGCACGATATCGATTAGACTTACGATTCTGGCACTGTAAGCCTTCCCATCCAGCAGGACAGTGGCAGGTGTTGGGACCCACACACTCTCCTCCATTTTTACACTTCTGTAAGCACACAGCTACATACAGACCAGAGATTACGCTTAATATGCACAATCACACACACATCTAATAATGTGTGATCGTACTCTGTTTAAAATATGACATTTTCAAACAGGTCTATCATTTTTTCCCCCATTACTATATTAAGTATGGTAAAGACAAGAAGATCGTGTCTTATATAAAATCTCACTTACGGACATCACAGATCCTCCCCCGCCAGCCAGAGGCACAGGAACAGGTGTTTGGACTCACACACTTTCCTTTATTCATGCACGTGGGCTCACACACACCTACACACAAACAGCTTTTACATGTGCAAGAATAATACAATATAGTCAAACCTATATAAGCAAAAATAGCTTTGTTTTCCCCCATAACTGCACAGCCCCAGAACAAAAAAAAATCATTGCCCAACTTAATATACATGAATTTTAAAAGAATCGGTTTAAGTAACTTTAATGTCATAAAAGTAACGGAGCACTATGTTAAATAGAGAACTCACTCTTTTGACATCTCTTGCCAGTGTAGCCTTCAGGACAGGAGCACACGTTGTTTCTCATGCACTGTCCGCGGTTTTTGCAGGGAGGGTTGCACACAGCTACAACAGAACACAGCACACTGCTTCATTCATTTATTTCTATCCAAAGCGACTTACAAGTGAGGCAGAAGCTAATCCAAGCATCTAGCTGTTTTAGGAGCTGACAATGATATAAGTGCTGCAGAACTCTAAGTGTCCACCAACTGAAACTACAAATGACAGTCATAATACCTAATAATAGAGTAATATGAGTAACCATGAAGAAGGGCAGGGCAATATGATGATATGATATTGCGATCAATTACTCCAAAATATGCTTTTCTGAGAGTATTGCAGGGTATCGTCAGTACTTCTATAACACTTAGCAACTCCACAGTTACACACAGTAACAACTGGTTGAACGTTAAAATCTATTTTTGTACTAATTATTTAATTTTAACTCCTTTTCCATGTTCATTCATTTTTGTAGACAGAATAAAAAATATCAATGAGACCATAGTTTTTTCATGGGTTATTTAAATGTGGCAACACAACTTTGTTGGCACTTTGTTAGCAAACCTAAATATCACACAAAAATATCTTTAAAATATGTCTTAAAGATATGATATTTTTGCCCACCCCTACCACTACGTGCATTGATTTACAAATAGGTGGGCGACGCCTGACCTACTCTATACACAGCCATCAAGTACTGCAGTCTGTTCACTCTGCTCTGAATCCCAACCAGGAATCACTGCATAAGGAAGGAATCTGAACAACGACACTGATCAAAGCCTGCTAAAATACAATTTGTCGATTGCATTTAAAATTTTATTTATTTAAATGGAATAAAAAAATTCATTTTCATTTCTGTATAAGCAATAAGAAACCATTTCTTGTTAAGGAACTAAAATGAATGTTTAATGATAAGGCCCATTAAAGGTCAAATTAAAATTAAATGCCAGTAACCCTTAAACTGTTATCAGCTTCTCAATGCAATGAAACACTCTGGCACTGTACCTATCTGGCACTGTGATCCATAGAAGCCACTGGGACATGCACAGACGTTAGGCTTAATGCAGGTGCCGCCATTCAGACACACAGGCTTACAATCAGCTGAAAGACAAACAAATTATTGCTGTACGTTGTAGAGACGATATTTGAAACTCACATTACTAATATGGCTATGGTTAAAAACTGACAAAAAAGATTACATTTTACTTTGCACTTGAGGAAGAGAGCAGGTACCTGAGTTACACGTTGGTCCATACCAGCCAGGCTTGCATTTACACACATCAGGAGATACACATTCCCCACCATTCTCACAGTGTCTGTTACACACCACTGTAGATACACAGATACAGCCAAAAGAAAAGTGCTGTCAAATTCAGTTAGGACAGCTGAGAAACTAAAGAAAACAATGTTCAGTGACTACTGATTGTCAGTACAATAAGCATGAAACTGTATCTTGTGGTATAAAGCTTTACCTGAACAAATCAAGACAATAGCGACCTTGTTAAATGATGCACAAATCTAAAAATACCCTAGAATGTTTTAAGGGTGGGTGTTTCTTAAAACACAGTGTGTTTCAGAATGCGCTGCTTGCATAAAAAAAAAAAAAAGTTTGCTCACTAATTTCACATCGTGGCCCCACATAGCCATAGGAGCAGGTGCACAGGTTCCTGGACAAACAGCTACCGCCATGTTGACACGCAGGATCACAAGTAGCTGAAAAGCAAATCAGAGAGAACATTTTGAACGTTCAGCTACAACATAAACTATGGAAACTATATTCTTATTGTATAAATCCGGCATTAATTTTACTACAGACAATAAACACACATAAAAGTTATGCATTAGCAGTATTTGTATCTATGAACAAGAAACAGTAATAAATATCTAGCACAGAGCTCACCTTCCTCACAGGTTGGTCCACTGTAGCCTGCTGTACACTCACACACGTTGGGCTTTACACACTTCCCTCTGTTCTTGCAGTCTGGACGACACACCGCTGATGGAATGGAACAGAGATCAAGATCATGGTTTGATGTGAGGGTAGTGTGTTATGTGTAAGGGTTGCTGAAGAGTGTAGCTAATGGAGGGAATGTGGCTCACCGATGTGGCAGTTATATCCAGTGTATCCTTCTTTACAGGTGCATGTATTAGGCAGAGTGCACTCCATGTTCTGACCACACGGATAGCGACACATGGCTGCACACAGAGCACAAAACTACAATCAGCTGCATTTTATAACATCCTTGTCAACTAGGCTTGTGCGATATGAGGATGTAATCTACACAATCTTACACTGCCACAATATTCAGTGACATTAACTTTGATTACGTTATGTTACTAAATGCGCAAATTTGTCATGGAACTTTTTCCTGTTCTTAATGGAAAAAATACATGACACTAATTTTGATTTAGTTTTTACCTTTTTGCTTTCATTATTAACTTGTTAAAATTATATCCACATTTTGTCATCCACATCCATCTTGGACTCGATTACAGAAAAACACTAAAACCTATGTTTCAGAAAAATGGTGACTAATCAGTTGACCAATCTGTGATATCACTACAACTACAAACACTATGACTATCACTGATTTCTGTGTTAAGATTAGCATTAGGAGGAGGAGCAAACCCTTGCAGGTGATTCCATCCCCCCTATAACCGCTGGCACAGCGGCCACACTTGAAGTGTCCAATGGGAGTAGGTTCACAAGGCACACCAGGGAAACAGGGTGAGTCAGCACAAGTCCTGCCATCTTCAACAACCACTGGCTCTGATTCCTCCTCATGAAGCTGCCCTCCAGACCCAGAGGTTTTTGCATGATTAATAATATGGTTAATAGGGCTTAAAGAAGTCTTTCTATCAATGAGTGGTGGTCTCTTCTTGTCGGATAGAGGCCTCTCAGCTATAGAGGGTTTGGTGGATTTCCGGGATGAGGAGGAAGTAGAGGACGATGAAGAGGAAATGACATCAGGTCTGTTCCCTTCTCTAGTGCCTGGTGTTTGCCCTGTAAAATACTGAAGGTCAGAGGGCCAAGCTTGAGGAACTAAAAAATTCAACACTGAAATCAATATTCTGTATTTGAATTATATAACTAATTCCAAGGACATCGTACAATCTGCTTTTCATCGGTCTGTTATCCATCTCTGTGACATTACCACCCCCTACCATATCCTTTTTCTTATGATAAAAGTTATCTTCACTTACTGTTTGCTTGTCTTGAGGTGCAGGTTTGTCCGTTGCCATTGAGACCTGGAGGACAGGGGCCGCAGATATAGCCAGCAGATGTATACGCACTCTCAAAGCACTGGACTCCTGGATAACAGGGTCGACTGGAACATGGGCTCTGAGCTACAGAAAACAATATAGATGGCGAGAAGAACAATAAAGAGAAATACTGAAAGGCTACAGTCACATATATTTCCCTAAGAACAGACTGCTTGATCTGCCAAAACTCTTGGTTTTGCTTTACACTACAGTTTTTCAACACAGCCAAATGCCGCTAGCTTATGCGACTAAATTGCTTACCACTAAGACTTGCGGGTAGCTAACAAGCTAATGTTGTGGCTCAACGGTCAAGGCTCTGGGCTACTGATTGGAAGGTTGTGAGTTCAAATCCCAGCGCTGCCACTGTTGGGCCCTTGAGCAAAGCCCTTAACCTTCATCTGCTCAGCTCAATTGCTTTGGATCTACTAAATGTAAATGTTATTCCACTAACAGTAGTAAAGCACCAGAAAAATAGCCACTGCTAGTTCTCACGTAAGCCTGTAAACTAGCAAGCGGTAATGAATAAGCAAATGTCATATGCACAGTGTGCTTAAATGTATAATGGCACATATGGGTGCCTGTCAAGATTCCTTTTTGGTTAAAATGCTGCCAATGACTTCGCAGAATGCAGCTACTACGGCAGCTGCCTTCAGATTGTAGCGTAGCTATAATATTGTATTAGAGGATTAGAGGATCCTACCTGGGCTGAGGTTGGGTTTGGAAGGTCCAAGCTTGACTCTACTATTCAAGTTGATTCCTTGATCTTGATCTCCTTTACCCACATCGGGTCCTGCTTTACCTTTAAAAACAGGACGAGCGATTTCTGTTAGAAGAGGTTCCTCTAATAATAATAATGATGGCAATATTGAAGTCATGATACTGGACAACATTATGACTAATGTTTGTGCATAATGCGACAAATAACATTTTAAATAAGTTACATGCTGGAGTGCTCCTTTAAACTACAGATTATAAGAGGGAATGTGAGAAATTCAAGGTATGAACTCACGACTGCAGTTCTTCCCATCCCCAGTAAGGTAATCAGGGCACGGTCCACACACATATGACCCGAGTGTGTTTTTACATGACACTCCAGGGAAACACGGAGCTAACACACATTCATCATCATCTTCCTCACACATCCTACCTGCAAGACACACAGCATCAAAAGGACTAAACATACAGAATTAAACCCAAACCAAAATACTTTATTTTATGACCATTAGGTTTTTCTATAATGGTGAAAGTACCAAGTACCAGCCACAAAAAGTAATTACTGATTTTCTTTTGGTAAAGCAATATTGGGTTAAGAGAGATTCAAAGTATTTACCAGTAAAACCTGCTGGGCAGAGACACGTGAAAGTGTTTAATCCATCCACACATTCACCTCTCTGGCATGTGTTAGATTTGCAGTCATCCACATTAACTTGACATCTCTCTCCCTCCAGACCAGCTGGGCAGACACACAGATACTCGCCGCTGCCAGGTGGGAAGTTCATGTTGGTCACACACGAGGCTCCGTGGTAGCAGTCACACTGGTGGACAGATACCTGGGAGATATGTGCTGAAATGACTCATGCAGTAAACTCAGTTAAACAGCAATGTTTTTATAATCCCAAGTCAAACACTAATCAGTGGTCTTAAGAGTGGCAAATACCACGGGAATTATTTTTATAAGATGTTGATATTATTTCGTTTCATCACTTAGATATATGCAGTCAGAAAGTTTCATTATAATAGTTATAAACCTTATTGCAAGACATACCATTCTTTTAAAACTAGGTTATTATGTTAAAAATAAAGAAAATTTAAAGGAACCACATATAAAATTGGTGTGTTTGCATTTTAGAAAGCCAGTTGTCACCCTCTTGTGGTCATGATAGGCACCATCATCATATGCAGACAAGTATTCAGACATACTGTACATTTTGAATATGTAGCACGTGTAGAAAAAAAGATTAAGAGAATATGCCAGGTTTAATTAAATATGAAAAGGCAAAGAATAATGTTGTAACAGGAAGAGCTCCTGTTTTGAAGGTGGAAAACAGTGATTATTTTGTTTAGTTTATCATTGTAAAAAGTGTCATAAAATAACCTTCATATATTTTCTCATTAGGTAAGAAAGTTGCCCTGCGCGCCTGGAACAAATGCTCACCATTAAACCTTACATAAGCCAAATGGCCAAATGGATTAACTAAACCAAGTGTGGCTTTGACTGCACCAGTGAACTATGACTCACCTTTACAACGGCCTGTGTCTCTGCATTGCAGTCATCCATCACAGCCAGTTCAAAGGTCACAGGGGAGGATGACAGGGCTTTCCAGATGAGCAGGCCGGCAGGAGAGAGAACAGCGTCTTTGGGCTCAGACAGCAGTGTGAACAGAACTGAAGAACCTTCAGGGTCGGTTGCTATATACTGGTATACAAAGTTTTCCCCATAAAATGTCCACAGGTGGGTTTGCTCTGAATGAAACATGGGAGGCTCATTTTCTGGAACACAATCCAAAAGGAAAAAAAAATATTGTTTACACTCAGGTCTTGATGTTGTTTACAGCACTAAGCAGAGTCCAGAGCTAAGAACCATATGTGCAAAACTCACAGTAATTCATACCCATTATAAACAGCCATAAATATTGCATGTCAGGAAGAGCAACAAAATATCATCACTAGGTGACAGTGATAGGAATTAGTGGTCCCTGAACACACACATCAGTAGTCACACAGATATACTGTATGTTGCTCGGAATAGACTGTATTCAGTGTCTTACTCTCACTGATGGACCAGGTGTACTTGGAGAGATCAGGTCGACAGATGAGACAGGGGCTGCTAGGACTGCGCTCGCCTTTTCCATAACACTGGCCGTCAATGGTACAGCTGCTGTTCTGAGAAAACGGAATAAACAAACCCAAGCACAACCATCGTTAAGAATAAATTAATTACTGCAGCGTGAGTTTTGGAAATGCAGCATGCAAATACACTAAATCCTAAAAACGTGTCAATGGTTATATCAAAACCTTAGAAAAATCTTAGTAAATCATTCATTTTATTTTGCACAAACAAAAGTAACTCAAAATGCAGGTAATATTAGTTTCCACCATTAAAAAGTGCAAATAAAGAAATAAAGAAAATGACAGCCCTTCGTTATTGTTACACAATATAGAAAATAACTATGACTATACTGTGTGACTGATCAGTGCAAAGAATGGCCTAAATGCACAGAATGCTAAATTGCACCCAGTAGAGCCTCAAAAATGCAAACATACCTAATGGTTAAGAGGAATGCTTTTAAAGATTTTAGGTTACTGCTGTATAGTGAACAAAATTTGCCATGTTCAGTAGTGTTTGCAAGCAAGAGTGTATGTGTGTGTGTGTGTGTGTGTGTGTGTGAACATTTTCCTTTGAAGTCACCCAAAACGCCTATGTGTTCTTCTATATTGGATTAACTAATACTTGCTTGATGTGGCAGTTCTACAAAAAATGTCATTAGACAACATAAAAAGGTCCTATACTTTTACACCCATCAAGAAATCCAGATTCTATGAATATGCAAATTGGAAATGCCTCAAACCCTACACATGCCCACCCCCTTCCCTGGTTTTGCCTGGCCTACATTTGCATATTGAAACACGACAAGCTCTAATATTTTATGATGCAAAAACACTTGCCTGTCATATGTTCAATACAAACTCAGATTTTTCAATGAGATTTTCGACTCTCTTCTGTTATTATCAAAATATATGTAAAAACCCCTGCAGCTACAGTTTTTACTTTTTTGACCACACTTAAACTGCTTAACTTTCTAATTTTTACTATTAGTAACCGTTTAGCATAATGTCTTTATGTATGTCATATATTTTCCTTTCTGCAAGTCCCTGTTCACACCTGATTTTCTTCTCTTTCCATATCTTTCTAAGCACTATAACTGTATGTGATCTGAAATTATGTCCATTATAGACTATCACAAACATATACAAGAAATAAATTAATGCTGTCTCGAAAGATCTTACGATGTAAATGAGATTTTAAGCACACTAATTTGGTGGTCAATTTTAAGATCCTTTATTTATGTCCTCCAGCAGCTTAATATAGGAACATAATAGAAAACGTAATTAAAAAAAAGCAAAAAGGCAAGACACTGCACACACCTTCAAAATGCAACGAACCCCACTGCTGAGTGTGCACTCTTGACATGTGCCATCAAACAGTGTGAATATCTTGGCATTGCTGAAGCTGTAGCCATCATTGGAAACCTGCACAAAGCAGACAAGACATCAGCTTTAAGGCAACTGGCTGATTTAAAGCTGAATAGAGTCCAACTTTACACACCGGTTCCCACCCACAATATATGTTAAAGTACCAAGGAAGCTAAATCCATTATTGCTTTCTAATTAAATTAAGGTTGGTCTTGTGGGTACACAATATGCACTACAAAGAATAAATAATTGGTAACTTTCTAATGTCTACATGTACTTTTTCCATTTCAATGTAAAGTAGGTGGTCATAGTCTTGGGTAAAGCTTTAGAATCAGAATCAGAATCACTTTATTGGCCAGGTAAAAGACTTGTACTAGGAATTTGACTTGGTAAGCATTGGTGCCTACATACAGGGACAATACAGAGCACAGTAACAGACAGAAGACCATATGAACATAAAATACACACAAACAACAAGGTACATAATACTCACTTAAAAACAATAAATGTATATGTATGTAGTGCAGAGATAAGATGTCCATAGTGTGCAAGTTGCAAGATGTGCAAATATAATGTTCAAGTTGCAAGATGTGCTTTCTAATAATGTTTAAGTTACAAGATGTGCAAAATAACGTGGCATATGAAGGAAAGTGTCAGATACAGTTAGGAGCAGTTTATGGCTGGTTTATGACTGCAACAGCTCTTGGGAAAAAAGCTGTTTTGGTGATGCGTAGTTTTTGTTTTGATTGTCTGAAAACATTTCCCAGAGGGCATTCTTTGAAATAGGTGGTAGCCAAGGTGTGTAGGGTCAGCTGTTATCTTTTGTGCGAGTGTGAGGTGAGGCCATCAGATTAGATGGGGATTTGTTCTTTTGTGAAACGGCAGTAGAATTGATGCTGTCAATTTTTCCCTCAACAATCATAAGGCAAGGCTGATGTTGCTTGTTCTGTCTACAAAGCAATTATCTAAATTATGCTTCTGGTCTCTTAGAGTCTGAGCAGAAGTTAACCTAGCAAGTGTAGCCAACTGTGATAATTGTATAATTCGATAGTTTCATACATGCAGGGTTGAACAATCCTGATTCTCCTCGCTTGCATCATTGTGTTTAGTTCTGCTTGAGTGGCATAGCATGCTGGGAGTCTTGGACAGATGACTGTCCATAAAGCCTGCGTTCATTCATGATAATTTTTTTTCTTCTTTGCCAGATATTAAGTATTTAATATAAACTTAGGTTTGTTTTCATACAAACATTTTAAATATTTTACACTACGTTCCCTGGGACCTCTTTTGCTCCTTTACATGTCCAAAACCCAAGGCTTATTAAACAGTAATTACATGAAAAACAATGCAAAATGGTTAAGTTAATATTCGGTTATAAGAGTGAGGCGTGGAAGTGTGGAACCATCCATGCTTCCTTGGAGTAAAGAAAGTTAAACAGCATTGAGACACCTTGATTTGCCAGCGAGTGACAGGTGGGTGATGGGCACCAGCAGACTGCACGTCTTCAGCAGGGAGCTGGCACTCTAAAGCAGAAGAGCTGAGGAACAACGCAGGAACCATCAGAGAATCACCCAGTGACCACTCACCATCTACTATCTGTACAAACAGGAAACATTATACACACAGATACATATACCTATACACAAACATATAAACAAAAAAGCACAAATGTCCACACAGATCATATGGTTCAGTTTGACAGTGAGGAAGAGCTTATTGGGAGTTAAGAAAACTAGATACTAGGTACAGAGTGAAGACTTCACCTTCTCCTTCATGACTTCACATTTCAGTTCAAAGGTGCTTCTAAAGTCTTGCCCAAAAACTTTGACAGTGGAGCAGGGGCTGTGTTTTACATCACAGAGTCCTCCGCCCTCCAGTTCTGTGATCTCCGGGGTCTGATCTGCGTAACAAAAATGTGGAAGATGTCTTTGGAGGACAACGTAGCTTTCATTAATCTTAAAAAAGGATGCTGTATCAGTTAATTATAATCCACATATACAGTCAAGCCGGAAAGTCTGCACACCCCTTTCACCTTCTCCACGTTTCATTACATTACAGACTTATTC
>JAOUQW010000047.1:16114019-16124019 GCA_028565825.1 Olivaichthys viedmensis | reverse complement strand
GACTGTATATCCAGTATATATATATAATTATATATACTAGGGCTGGCCCGAATAATTTGAATACTCGAGTATTCGTTCGTTACATTGGTATTCGTTTCTCTTTTTAGTATTCAGAAGCTTCGTCTTTTTAAAGCCACAAAAATTGTAGTTAAAACTAGAGGTGTGTGCGGGACTGTTTTTTCAATCCCACTCCCGCCCGCCCCCAAAGGAATTCTGAGCAATCCTGCCCGTTCCTGCAGTTATTTCTGTTTCATTATTTTCTAATATTAATTAAAATTCAAACTTTGTGAAAGTGAAAATCTCACTGGATTAACAAACTTTATGTGGCAATTCATGTAAATGTGAATAAACTGACGGTCAGTACAGATATTTGCATGTTATATTTACTAAGCCCTTGAATGAAAGCACAGAAATGAATGCTCCACTTCCCCGGTGTAAAATGGAAAGCGTCGTGGGGCCGTTATGGCATGCAGCGTTGGTTCTGGTGTAAAATGGGCTTAATCCACAAACCCAAGGTACCTGATTTGTGTTCATTGTAGACCTTTAATGGAGTTTTACTGAATGTTATTGGAAATTTACAATCTCTCTTTGTCCCACGAGCAATATCTGACCGCGCGCATGAGAGTACAATCCGCCAGCCTACTGGATATATTTTGAACTGCAGTAACGAACATACTTAAAATTATGGTTAATTATAAAACTTAAATATTATTGTTTTTAAGGGTGGTTTTGAGAAGGAGTATTCGGATACTCGTTCGGAAACTCCAACGAGTATTTGAAGCCTGTAAAATGCTATCCGGGCCAGCCCTAATATATACTATAGCCTTTATAATAAAATATACATAAATATATAATATATCATTTATAATCAAACAAGGGATAACATTTCTATATGCTGTAATTTTACCATTTGAAATTGATGGCCCATTTTCCCAACATGAATAAAGAACATATGCTAATGCTAAAATAGTTACTGCAGACATTATTTCATACATGTTTAACTCTTTAAAAGAACACTTTCTGGCCTTACCAGAGACCTGGCTGCAGTCGTACGAGCCGAACCCAGGAAAACACATGCAGCCACGCTCAGTGCATTGTCCGTTGCCGCTGCAAAGGTTTGGGCACCTAAGGAAGGCGAATACACCCTGGAGTTCCTCCCTTCTCCTTTCCTCTTCTATCGCTCTTCTCTCACACTCGTTCTCCAGGAGGGGCACGATGGCTCCCAGCCAGGCCCTCTCATCCTTCAGCTGCTGGTCCACCACACACATATCCAGTGCCTTCTCCATCACCTCGGCCAACAGGCCAACACAGCCAAGCGCCACAGTGGAGTTACGCAAGGCGTCATCACACAGCCGCCGGGCATCCGCCTCTGTCAGGCCGGACTCGGTAGGCCATGTTGGTTCTGGTAATTCAGGATGGGAAGATACAACATGGTCCTCAGGGAACAAATAGTTAAAGCCCTCCAGATCTAACTGTCTTAGACTTGGATAGGCAGAGGACGATGGGGCTTGTTCGTGGTTCTGGCGCCTCCCTCGACTCCTAATGTTACTTTCACTTTTAAGTCTCTGGGTGCTAGTATCCTCTTCCTGTTCCTTGGGACGGCTTCTGGCACTGCCTGTGAAATGCTTCATGGATCTGCTGTACTCTGCTGTGACATCCCGAATTGGAATTATGGAAGGGGAGTGAAGACGGGCCAAATGAGAGCAGGGGGAGGAGCTAGCGTGAGGACGAGCTTT
The DNA here is from genome assembly GCA_028565825.1 of Olivaichthys viedmensis. Lineage (NCBI taxonomy): Eukaryota > Metazoa > Chordata > Actinopteri > Siluriformes > Diplomystidae > Olivaichthys > Olivaichthys viedmensis. The sequence continues at coordinate 16,122,283 of JAOUQW010000047.1, read as the reverse complement.
AAGGCTTGATTGGCGTGGCTCCTTCTCGCAGTGGCAGTAGTGGCGGATGCTCGGCATGCTCTCATAGGCTGGGACTTTGTCAAAATAGCTGCTGCTTGGTGCTAGCCTAGGGATCAAGAACATGAACAACATTCCTATAAAATCACATTTACACTGAATGGCACAGAATGATTCACAATAAATGGCATGAAATTCAAATAAACATCATATAAACAACCATTCCTCCGAATAAAACATGCTTATAACATTGTCCTTAAATCAAATCGCAATTGATGCGATAATTTGCCTTACCTACGGTACAACAGGGCGCAGACCGAACAATGCAAAATGTTTTTTTCCCCATTTAAACATCAATCATTAGTTTTAAAATGGTCAACAAAAAGGCAACATGGTCATACTTGCAAATTTGTAACATTTCAACTCAATTTGTATAAAAAAGTGAGGTTAAGGTTAGGGTTAGGGGCAGAGTTAGAGTTTGTACATTAACTTATCACTTCATATGTGTGAAATCAAACAAAAATAGAAACCACATTGTTCTCATCCCTTCAAATTTTTAATGAGATCAGGTTCATAAAAGGTTAATGAGAAGTCTAACCTCCATGTGTTAATGAATGAAATACTGTCTTCTAGAGTTTCCCCTCCTTCCCTATGGTAGTTATTGAGTGGTTGTCCATCAAAGGTTCCACAAAGACCCTCAGTGTGGCCCTGATCAGAACCAGGGGCCCTCACAGTCAGGCTCATGCCCCAGTCAGCAACATCCGCCCGCACAAACGCACCCGAAGAGAATGTCAGCTACAGCCAAGTGAGAGCATATAACATATGAAGGTCAATACAGCTAGACAAGTGTTGCTCTTTCCAGTGAACAAGACCAAGAGAAGTTTTAAGGTGAAGCTACATAGTATAGGTTTTCATAAGTAATGTAATTGAAATATATCCTGGCCCTTACAACCTAACGTTACACAAATTGTCATCAACTATGTGACTCTCAATTGAATACAAGAGTTAATACTAGAACTCAACTACACTATTTAACATAGTCATAGGTAATAGCGCCTCACAGTGACTTTGCGACCCTGATAGGACTCAGTGATGCGAATGCTGCTCTTTGACAGGTCTCCGTTCTTCACTGAGAGGCGTGGCTTTGTCTCTCCAGCCAATCCGTTACACATGTCAAAGGTGACGACTTCGGGTCCGTCTCTGGCTGCAAAGCCACACACACAGGATGTGGGGTGGGATGTCATACTTGCACACTCCCACTGGCGCACGTGCACTTCGAATAGCCGAGCTGTGCTCCTGTACAGCACAAATGTGCCTATCTGGAAATTATCATACCTCCTGGGGATAAAGACACACACAGACAAGTGCTTATTTGGTCAGTCATTCCGCAACCTTTTTAGATCCAAAGCACATCATGAACCTGGCTTGTAACTCACTCACTTACTCACGCATGTTGTTGTACATCGTAATAGGTTGTAAATGCATTACTGTACCTGCCATCAAATGTTATGATGTGAGGATCAGTGAAAATGTAACAGTAAGCAGGTGGGATGTCCTTTACAATTATCTGAAAAGAAAAAACACAAAATTGCATTAAAAACATATAAATATACAGTACATACAAATATATAAATAAGTATAAAAATAATATTTGTTTAAATTTAATTTTTTTTGCATACCTGGACACTTTGAGGTTCATATCCATTCCAGAGGAAGTTGGTGCTGACTATAGGTTTGATGGAAATCTCAGTGCTTCTGTCTCCATCCCTGCTGATGTCGGTCACTGGGCTGTAGTGAAGCAGCGTCCGGCTGCACACTCCCTTATGGCAGGGAGCGTGAGACAGCTCCACCTCACAGGCAGACAGAACCAGATCAAGACCCAGAACCTCCTCATCTGAACAAGTGGTGAGAAAATAGGTGAATGTTAGGGTCGACCATTTTCAGGAGCACACCTCGATTAGTCATCAATTGACATGCTGTGTTGGTGGATGGTGAATTGACTTGGTTGTAAATTGTATTTGAAACTTGCTTCCATACATTTAGCTTGTAGTGTAAATGTCAATTTTTGGTGTTGACAGTAGAAACAATAACACATAACAGCGATTAGATAGAAATAAAGTAAGAAAGATGGAAGGTCCCATATTTTTGCTGTAAAATAGCTAAACATCATAATAGCATTGTAAATACTAATAAATATGTAACAGTACTGTATATCCTTTACAATTCTTTACTGTACTAATTTAAATGCCATGCATGGGTGATTTTCACAATTTTCATCTATATAAATCACTGTAATGAGAAACAGAAGTGAAATTTGCTAAAAATACTGTAGTTACAGTGAGTGTATGGCAGTGTATATATGTACCTTGGCTGCTGGTGCTGAGCTGTAATGGAAGAGTGCATGTCTCTGAAAGACAAGGTAGGGGAACAGTGCTCTCTATAACCAGCTCATACTCCTTTCCATCCTCCAAGATAGAGGCAAGTTTGGGCTGCAGCTACAATCCAACCAAAGCAAAGAAGCTATGATGTTATATATTGTGATGATTAGTGCAACCCCATGGGCAATCGGGAAAAAAAGCAGGATGTCTGTGAACATACTCGAATCCCTGCAAAGAACTCCACACTCTCCACTGCACGACTCTGTCTGTCTGGAGAATCTAGAAAGAAACTGGCGCAACTGCAATAGATCTGCACAGAATGAGAGAAAGACCATAGCCATATACCATAAGATAAATAGCATAAATAATACTATAATTCCAGATATGGTGACATCATGGGCCATTTATTGCATTCATGGAAACTGGGAACCTATTTCAATATTTATGCACTTGTGGACATGCATAAACATGTAATTAATATTATATAGCATTTATGCACTGGGCGCATGCTATATGTAAAATGTATATGTTTTTATATAAAAGTGTAGCCTATATGAAGTGGCTACCCTGTCTCCTAGTCGCAGGTTGATACCATCCAGCTCGATGAGGACTGAAGTCTGTATGGTTGTCTCCTGCCTGAGTTCCTCTTTGTTTCCACTTGGGGATAGACGCCACCAGGTCACCACAAATCCCAGAGAGCTGTTCCCACTATGGCCATCAAACGCACACTTCAAAAACACACTTGGGCCTGACAGCTCAGCCATAATCTCAGGAACTGAGGGAGATGGAGGCTGCTTATCTGCTGAGAGAAAAGGAGAATTCGACTTTAGTCTCTGGGGGGGAGAATTTAAGATTTTCTGCAAATAAAATGTCTCCCTTAGTGTTAATAAAATAAGTGTGCAACCAGGAATATGAACCGAATGTATTTAGAGTGTCTACGCATATTTACTACTTAGGGTACATGCAGCAACATGGAATAAGAGGATCAAACCTCCACAAAGAGACAGAAAGGACTAAGGAATGTTCTGAACTTAAGCTACGCTTTCCAAGTTCTGTTAAAGGGACCAGAAATAACTAATAGAGCACAATGTAATCTAAATATCTCTCATATTCACAAAACACAGAGTCTCAAGATCGATGTGGGGAAGTTTTGCCTGTACACTGACTGAGAGGCTCCACTGAGGACCACTGATACCAGCTGAATTACTACTCAATTCCCACGGATGCCATAGCAACATCTCAGGCTAACACACAACACATAAACACAGATGCTAAGCTCATTAAGTAGAGGGACATTCTACAGGTTTGGCTTCTTTGACCCTAATTATTTTTGGCCTGCATGAAAAGGAACCTCCAGAGAAACAACGAAAAGCTTGAAACAATCCAGACACACTGCAAAAAAAGTGCTTCTAAAAATAAGCATAGAAAGCATTAACAAGAAAGCATTCCATTAAAAAAGTATAACTTATAATGCAATTCCTAATAAATAAAAAAAAGGTTTAAAACTGGACAAACTAATCTGCTCTGAATTTGTGGACGCATCTTTCATCATCTTTTTATATGTTAGAATATTATATCAAAGAGTTCAGGAAAAAACAAAACAATGTCTTTTTTTACTCCTCATCTTCCCATCTTTTTCAAATCAAATCCAATTTTCCATTAGGAATCCTATTTATATGGATTATATGGCGACAAAACAAATCTGCAAACAGACTGAATCATTTAGTAAGATTACAGATCTCGTCTATAGCATACCCGGATAAAGATGCCTTTTACTCGACCCTGTCAAGTGACTTTTTTTGTCAGAATGGCAACTGCATGCACAATATAATTTAACACTCATGACTGCCTACTTTCAAATAATATATCTAAAAAATATCCTACTATAAATATGCACTGCTGTAATAATAATACACTCTTGTAATTTCTTCATACTGTCAGAGAGCCATTATTGCACAATAAATTATGCTAGAGTGGCCGTGGCATTGGGTTTGCTTACCATTGCAACTTCCATCTCTGTTCCTGCGTTCTGGTTCACAGTTAGGCTGTGTGGAGTCTGACATTTCTGTACATATAAAATTGAAAAAATAAATGCATCAACAATCATTACTAAATTACCTATAATGGTGAAAAATAATGTTCATGAATATTCCATCTGTGTGAATGTAGGAAGCAGAATGACTTGCCTTCAGCACAGTAGGCCATACATCCCTGTGTAGGCTGGAGCAGGTACACATAGAACTGCCCGCAGTTACGCACGGAGACAGGCAGCCGAAACAGACAGCACTCCTTACTGGGGCCATTGAAGAACTGCCAGGTAGCACAAGCAGTTAGCTTCTTAACCTCCAGGGGGCGAGGAAGAGTCTCCCCTTCAGCTAGAGAGAGCCACACTGGAGCTTGGGTCCCACAGTGATTCACCTAGGCAGATCACCGAAAATAATAACTTAGGGAAACATACATATACATATTTAAGTAGTTTAAAATTAGTATCATTGTACTAAATATGTACAGTGTGATGTCTCCCTTTACAAAAATAAGAATAAAAATATATATTCTCAAGGCTTCCCATGCTATGACTCAGCAAGACCAGTATTATACTACATTGCCTTAAAAGGGAAATATAGTACTTGGAAACTCACAAACTGGTAAACCGTCTGTTGGTAAAGCCTATATATTTGCTGTGGAAAAAAGGAGGGCAGTCACACAGAATCTGAATGCAGAGACTATTTTCCCATGAGAAACTTTCCTAAATCATCCTCTATGTGCACTAGAGTCACTATCTAAGTGCACTATCAGCAACCTGGCAAAACCTCAACGTTCACTTCAAATGAAAACCACTGTTCTACTGCCCAATGTAACACAAATTTATCACCAGGCTGCTCCATGAAGTTAAATGTTGCCAAGTAAATACAAAGTACTAGCACTCTTGGCCTAAGAGAAGTGCACTACTGAGGCACTATAATGCTTCTGGATTTGTGTCAAAAGGAATCAACAAGAGTAAAAGCTTAATAAAAATTTGCCTCTCTGTTCATATATCATTTGTTCCATGGAAAATGTAAAGACCCACCTACATAGCTACAATGTACTAGAACGTTTTAAACATCTAAACTCTAAATGGATATTACGACTAGTGAATTTACTACTGCCTCTGAGCGTACAGTATGCCAAGGAAATGTTATAGCACATCTGAGCCTGACATTAGCCTCTGATCTGGGGTAAAGTAAACGTATTTACAGTACCTCCACACACTTGGTGGGCATTTGGGCTGGTTTATCAAAGATCTGGAACTTGTACCAGCCAGGTGTCAGTGAATGGTCGCAGATGATCTTCTCCTGCAGGGCAGACTGCGGAAGCTGCTGAGAGCTGAAGCTTGGGCTCCGGTACGGGTTCTGCAGAACTGTGTGACCCCCTGGACTGCACTCAGGAGGTTCCACTGAGGACACACACACACACACACACACACAATGAATCATAGCATCATTATATTGTCACTCTGGACCACCATCAATACAGAGCAAAGTCTCCAGTGTTAAATGAACAAATACAGTCTTAAAGCATGACACAACAATTTTTCTGCGTACATGGATTTTGCTGGGTACCTGAGATTAAAAAAGCTCATTTATGCGAAAGCTATGATATTATAATATTACAAAAAATGAAAGAATGTAAACGGAAATCCTAACGCTTTTTCTTCCGTAACGGGACATATTTCCCGTTCAGAAAGGCTCAGTGTTTTCACTCGATGAAAGCTGGGCATGGAGCAGGTGTTGAAGATTTTTCATAAAATCTTTTTAATTTTTAATTTTTTATATTTTTTCTTTTCTTTTCCTTTTCTTTTCATGTGCATGGTGACATGGTCAAAAATCAGATAACGCTTAGAGGCGGGCAAAAGTCATTGTATTTTGATGGAAGAATACTGCAAAATGTGACCAGGACATGAACTAGAAGGAAAAAATGTCATTTTGGGTTGTCATTAAATATGTGACTACAACTACTGAAGTGGCATTGATCAGTAGAATGATTAATATAAATTTAAATAGAAACAGAATTAATGTCTATATCTCTATATGTTACAACATCATATTGAATATACTGTATAACATATTCAGTTTTTTTTAAGAGATTGAGAATATATCACAATACAATATATTCAATTTCCATATGGAGAAAAATAGACTTAAATATGATTTGAGAAGCTAAATTAACTGCTTTTCAAAGTTAGTATTACACAGTTTATAGTTTACATTGTGTTAAAGGATATGTATTATGAACTACACACTGAACATGTTGTTTTGCTATTTCAGAGAATGCTACGCCAGCATTGGTCCCTCCTCTGAAAGACAGTACTTCTGCCATGGCAGATCACTGCCAGTGTCATGGCAACTGCCTCTACAATCCTTATCACCTTTATGATCATTATTACCTCCACCCTAAATACCATTCAGTAATCACATCTGAACATACATCACATGGGTATATCTATTTGGAAGTGCCTAACATTGTGACGGCTTTGGAAATAACACAGAGTAGAAACACCTCTTCGTTCCACGCACCAGAGGGTGATGTATCAAAAGTAAAAGATAAGGTCAATGAAAATGGTAGTCCATGTCACATATCTCAAAAGGAGGAAACTAAGGACAGTATACAAAGGGGTAAAGACAAGGAGAACTGTATGAACCCTCAAACAGCACCCTTACATGAGGATGTAAAGAATCCCATTGAGCCAGCTGGCACTTCAGGAGGTGTTGCACTGCATCAGCACAAAGCTAAAAAAAGACCTACGTCACCTCATGATCCAGGTCAGGCAGATCTTCTACAAACTTGGCAAAGATTTCAACTATGAAATGGAAGGTAACCAACAAAATGGGGAGACTGTTCTAATAGATCCTGAGCCCATTAGCCTAGAAACATTTTTACACATGGTTGAGAACACAGCTCTCCCAAATTCAGAGACTGTCTTCAATACCAACACTTCTACCTCCACTTCCAGAGACACATCTGCTTCCTTTAGCTCATCTACATAAAGCTCAACCAGGAAGAAGGTCATTCAGTCACACAGATTCCAAACAGTTCACTCAAGTAGCAGCTGCTAGAAGATGTGTTTCTGAAGAAATCACTCCCTCAAAGGAGGTCCAGCTCCATGGAAGACGCTACCGTTCCATGTCACACTCGCAAGGTAGGATCACAATCTTCCCCTGTCCTAATGAGCTCTCTAGACCTATCACAATTTGACAGTGAGAGGAAAGAGAGGAGATGAGGCCCAACGTGAGAGAGAACAGGCTGCTTGAGTCACTAAGCTGGGCCTTGATTGTAACATCTTGGTGGACAGAGACCAGTATTCACTGGAGAATTACCTCCGCACACCGACAAAGGAGAGAAAGGGAAGCAACTAGGCAATATATCTCAAGGTCTTGAAGCATGAAAAAAAAAATACATTCAGTTATATTCTGCTTGTTTTCCTTCTGTTCCCTTGGGTTGAAATCTTGTTTCCCTGGTTAAACGATCTTGACAACACTGACACATCTTTTCCCTTGTCAAGAAAAATAACTGAGAAAATAAACTCATCTAGTGATTGAATTTAAATTATTCAGGCTAAAAAACGCCAAAGCTAACATATTTAGTCATTACGGGGATGATTTGTATGGATTTGTATGCAGTGATGCTCCCATATGTCAATCATCTAAAATTCCTGGTTCTCATGAAGGAGGACGCAAACACATTTCTATCAACTCTGCCAAAAATAAGATGAGAATGAAGATATGAAACCAATAGAGATACACATATATAAATCAGGCCCCAAAAGTTTGAGACAACATTGAAAATCTGGGATTTTTTTCATTGCCACTGTATGGCACTCTAAAACGCTTTGCTGAAACTGGATCAGTCGTA
>JAOUQW010000047.1:16054541-16076537 GCA_028565825.1 Olivaichthys viedmensis | reverse complement strand
TATATTGATGCTTTTATCTGGTGCAATGTCTTATTACATGGACTATGAAAGGATTAATATTATTAACAAGGTTCTTGCTCTTCCCTGCTCTTTTTATAGGAAATCTGATTCCATTTTGGTGGCATGCTGTGGTGATACTCTTGCCTGTAAATATATATCTGAAGCTGAAGGCCATCATGTCTAACATCTCTGATTAGTTCAGTGGAGATAAAAGTGTTCACTATTTTTCAATGTAATTTTTACTAAGTAGTGGTCTGAAACATCCTGTCTGAATAAATCAAATTAAGTATAAATCAGTATAGGCTGTTGTATTACAATACATACTCGTAGAGACTAGAAAGTTGTAGGAAAGCAGGACTGCTTTTAGGTTCCGTGTAGAGTTCTTGGCTATGATGCTGTAACTAGCATGAGACCTGCGTGAATAGGAATTATGGGAGCTTTCTTCCTCTTGATGCCCTTTTAACTACTTAAGGTCCAAATACCAAAACGTGTTTTGCATGATATTTCAATCTGAGATATTTGAATAAACCACAGTCATTTGTGTCCTCTTGGGAACCGTGACGATCATTTTAACAGACAAATTTGACCGCAGCTTTGTGCTAATACATGTGCGTGTCTGTACTTGGCCCTGTTGTTGAACTACGTTCACACAAAATCAAGGCTTAGTTTTTTTAAAGGTGAGATTCCATTGTGATTTACTACAGAAAACTTTTGAGACAGCTCCATGCCAAATAGTGTCAGGCTCCATAGGAGAGGGTTTTGGGTTTAAGGTCGAATTTTTTTGTTCTCTAAAGGAGGAACTAACCTATTTGACATTAAACCCTAACGCAAATAGAAACTGTCACCTTTTCATCTGAGCTTGAGGATTAGTGCCTTTTTCAAATGTGTGTTGATAGAGCGTGGTAGAAGGGTAGCGCTAGAAGGGTAGACATGTAATCTGTCTTTTCTCAGTTTTGTACAACTTGAAAATTTCCACACATTTTTCTATAAATAATGCTCTAGTGCAAGAATTTCTACATAGATCCACCTAAAATTAAAATGAGAAAAAAAAGTATACCTCAATAATCCTAATCTATAATACCTAATCTACATTTTCTTTCATTGTGTATGTACAGTATGTTACCCAGTCTTTACCCAGTTTAGTCTCTTATTATGTATTTGCTTCTCACTTTTTGTCTCCATACAAAGTCACCAATTTGGGAGGGTGCACAAATCCAAAGTCTTACAAGTGGACAGAATAAGCGAATCAGTGATCACTCTGAGACTGCATTCCCAGACTGCCGCAGAGGCAAAGCTTAGGTTTAATCTGAGGTGTAGGACACACCTCTGGTTTGGAAGCTGGGTTTTTCCCACATGTGCCTGTCAGGAACACTTTTAATAGGAACATAGCCTGTCTTTTAGATATACTATGTACTCTAAGAAAACATGAGCATATTGCACATAACTTGGAATATTCTCTGCTCTTAATCCAGTTAAATCGTAAGAAGACAATATTCAGGTGACGAAGAGCCTTGTGTTTTTTTTAATGTTTGTTCACAGTGATATTAAAAAAAACTCTTAGCATTAAGGTGGCATCACTAAAAAAGTGGCCCAACAAAAACCCTTGACCTAACAAGTTATGTAAAACCATCCTGAACTTATACTTAATAAGAAAGAATGCTGAGAGCTTCCTCAAATTTAATGCAGCTCAAGTTTAAATTAAATATTGATTTTTCCTGGACAGTATTTTGACAAAATGCTTTGTGGTAGGATCTCTAACAATGTAAACAAAACAAAAAACGGTAACTTACAGTACCAAGAACATTCTGAAATATAATGGCAAATTTTTCCTCATCAAAAATGGTTTCCTAAAGCTGTAATTTTCACTTAACAATATTCCTAAAACTATACACATTAGTGTTTTAATGTAACACAGTTGTGTCTGATTACACTGACTTATGATTAAAACCTCCAAGTGTGAGTTTGGTAATTGGTAAAACGTGTAGTAGCATGTCATATATATATATATATATATTTTTTTTTTCTAAAATAGACAAAATGAGAGGGGAAAAAAAGAATAGGATTGTTTGAGGGGTGACAACTCATTTGTATTTCAACATTGTTTTATTATAGAAGTGTAGCTGTTGCGATTTCTTCCTCAATGTTGTATATATTTTTACATTCAATAAACACTGACTTATTTTTTTCTGATGTAAAAAAGACAAAAACATTAATGAGTGTACTGTCGGGCATAGCTGCCATCTGATATGGAACAACTACATGTATCCAATCACACGAAAAAGCAGCATCGACGTGTCGTAACCTGAATATACATGTTCATATGTTCAGAGATTATAGAGGAGTGGGCAAATGAAACATTTATCTGCACCCTTTGACTTTAAATTCTTTAACAAATAAAACATTTGCCTGATTTGTCTAATAATTAAGATGCAGATATGGCCTAGGAATGTGTGAAATCTTAAATTATGAAACAACTGTTTGATAAAAAATGGAATTGACATTTAAACTGTCATGAATTGACCGACATATCCCATGAAATATATTCAAACTTCCAAATCTCACGCATTGCTGCTAAAAGAACTGACAACAGCTTAGGGTCAAAATAGCTTTCAAAGCTTAAACAATCAGTTATCAGGAATGTTTATTTCTCCATTTTCACTATGTTCAGGATGGACCTGATCATCCAAAACAAAAACAAATAACACAGACATTTGTTGTTCCTCCCTTGTAGTACTTTGTCACTTATTTTTAATAAGGGTAAGTGCATTTTAGGGGATCCCGCTCACCCGTTGAATTGTAAATCACCTCAAATGTGTGCTTGTTTCATTTCAATGTGGAGAGTTTGATGGGCTTTATTTTAATACAAATATACTGAATTATTAACTGCTACTCAGTATGACACCAAGTAGATGGGCAATGAAAATAAATGAGCACTCCACAAATGGTTTAAAGAGATCTTAGTAAAAGAGGTTGAGATTTATTCACCCACGTTCTCCAGACTAGAAACTTTTCTAAATAGATGAGCACATATTTCCAGAAAGAGCAAATTCCTCCAGAGTGTGCCCTGTGTGAATCTGGCATGCTCAAATCCCCCCCACCCCTGCCCTCTTTATTGAAAAAACAAACCAACACCAAAGGAGCGACTACCGTAACTAGGCCAGTAGGTTTACACGCTGCCCATCTCTGTCCATAAAGTGCACTCTTTGTCCCGGGGAACGACAGAAAGAGGAATCCGGAGAAGTCCTGATCTCACACAAAATTCAGAGGAATTCTAACCACATTTGAGAGTGATTTCATTGAATGAAGTCGTAAGAAAAGCTACGAGCCCTAACCCCTGCCCTCGACGTGACCTTAACTGGTCATAACTTTTCATACTAGTTGTGAATTCTTTTGAATTTGCAATGGTGAGACCATGTCGCAGAGTCTGTTGTAGGAATAGCACACGCTGCACCTGCATCTCAGTGATCAGTAGACATAGCCTTCGCTGTATGGGTGCGGGTTGCAGTAGGCTCCGTCCTGAACGTAGGCCACGCTCTCGTCGTAGTGTGACAGCGGCACCGTCTCCTCCTCGTTGATCTGCCTCTCAATGTCGGTCTTCAGCACGGGCCGCTGATTGTCAGGGAAGGCCATGGAGAACAAGGCCTCAGGGTCGCACACAAACTTATACACGTATCTCTCACCTGCCACCTTAAGAGCCAGAGCAAAAAAGGGAAAAAAAACGCAATCAGTTTCACTTAATGGTGCTGCCTGAACATGGACATGAACATATTTTATTAGCTTTGTAATCCCTAATAGATTTTGCAGAAAATGTAATACATATTACATAAAACGTAATACATTTTTTCATAATGCATTAGCTATGTCACATCCTTTACCTTCTGCATGATCCCTTTCTCATAGTAGTAGCGTAACGAGCGGCTGAGTTTGTCGTAGTTCATGGCAGGGCGATTCTTTTGGATCCCCCAGCGTCGTGCCACCTTCAGAATAAAAAATCGTCATAAGCACAAAAGAAAAATTAGTTCATTCTCGACCGCAATCAGTCTTTAATACTGAATAGTCGCTAATTATATATCACACATATTATTTCCGTTTCTAAAACTCCTTCAGGTGGACATATGTGTGTCCACACCTATCGTCAGAGATGGGCTCATTAGGAAGAGCAAAGCGTGGCAGATGTTATGGCACCTGTCCGTACACCCCCCCGCGGCTCCCTTCCTTTTCAAATCTCCCTCCCTCCATTCTCCCTGAACCCAGCGCAGTCGGCCTTCTTTCATTCACGTCGTCCACCTGCCCAGCCAAACCCCGCAGCCCTCAGTCACCTGATGGCATGAATTGGCCCCCTGTCCCCTACAGCTGCCCAATGGGCCTGTGCCAGCTTCCTCCATACACACACACACACAGGCTAAAGGGAGCTCTGCTGTGCCTGATGCAGCTCACAAATACAGCACTGTTAGTCTCCTTCAAAAACCTCAGCCAGTCAACATAGCTTTGGCTTTCAGCAAACTGGCACGCCGAAATATTTAGCAGTCAGCTCTCTGCTGCGTGTTCTGTTTGGATGGACATAAAAGCTTGCTGTCTAAAAACAAGGCCTGGCCTTTTTTATGGTCATAAAAACATGCCCCTGAGGTCACACTGAACGTTTAGAATGGTGTTTTGAATGAGAAGTGGAAATACTTTGATTTGGCTAAATTGGGTTTGGTTTAAATTTGGTACATAGGATGAAGTAATCGAGTGGTACATAGCATATTGGTGATGCAGGACCTGATTTTTTCCGACCTGAAACTGTATGTCCTTTTAAAATCTTAAGGGTAACACAGTCAATTAAAAGTGTTATTAATGAGAAAAAAGGAGATTTTAATCCTCGTTGCATTTCCTCAATCCCTTATTTACCTGCCATCAGTAGGATCCCCCCCAAAGAATATTACATAAAACTTGTTTATATTGCTAATAATTGTGGAAAATAAGATATAGTGGGAATTTTAACCCCTTAAACTCTTGCCTTATTATTCAGTTAATTATCTTAAAGCATGCTATTCAGTAACTACTATGAATTATTCAGTAACTACAGGGAAAATAATAGTAAAACGTATGTATTTACGAGAATGAGGAAAGTATGGACTCCGCCAATGGGTCCTTTATGGTTTATGCATTTCACAATTTCACAATTTCTATAAAATCAATGGCCTAAATTGATGTGGTATCTATTGCTACGTAGGATTAATAACAGTAGCTAGTACCTCCTCGGGTTCAATCAGTTTGAACTCCATTCCTCGGCCAGTCCACGCAATAAAGTGGGAGTTGGAGGGGTCGTCCAACAGGGCGACCAGGAACTGCCAAAGCTGCAGTGAGCCACGTCTCTGATAGGTGGGACCCTCACGGTAAAGCCCCACCTCCTGTTTAATGTCCCCTGCAGGCATGAAACAGCTGATCAGCTTAGTTTTTTAACACTGGTTTCTGAACAGTGTCCTCACATTGGGTAGTACGGTAAATGTCTTAAATCAGAATTTTATATAGAGTGACGGCACTCTGATGGTTTTTGCAACGTAATCTCCAAAAACCAAGCAGGTAGTCACAGTGGACAACTAAAAATTAATGCAGAGTTACAGCATTTTATTTTATTTAATTTTATTTGTTTTTTGGGATTTTTACCCCATTTTCTTCCCAGTTTGGTCATTGCCAATTCTCCTATCGCACGACAGCTACCAACCAGGAGTGTTTCCTCCAGGACATGTTAACAGAAAAACTAAAGTATACTGTTTAGTCACATATAAATGTATGTTTAATGTAGAAGATCCCCAATTCTAGGAAAAGACATGAACTAGATATAAAAAACCATGTTAGACTATATTTATTTCACAACTGAAAATCATGAGGACAAATGTATTGACATGTAATTAGAGGTGGACGATATAGCGAAAAATATTATATTGTGATACTTGAAGACATGCTCTTGATACACAATATGCATTACAATATTTGGTGTTGCTGAACTTTTGCTAACAAAGCAGCAACCAAAAAGTGGAGACATATTATGAAAAATAAGAAGTTCAGACATTTTTTTATTCAACATTTTCAAAAAAGGTTAAAAGGAAGAAAAACTAAACAATTGGTACAAAAATTGACTTTTCACATACAATCAGTTACTTTGTTACAGTGAGTACTGTAACAGTGAGCACTGACACCTGATGATACCCACAATACTCTGAAAAGTGTATCATGATCGTTAATATATCGTAATATTGATACCATATCTTCACATCACCTAGCCCTGCAGGTGTTGCACGTATTTGTGTTATATGTTTTACACTCCTCTAAACGAAAAACAACAAAAACATTCAACCCTGTTATGGTTAAGATTTTAATGGGTGTGAGATTTTAGATGGATACGTTTATCTTTAGATAATGAGATTATAGTTATGTTAATTTATCTGTATTTTTTACATTACCACTGCACATGAAAATAATGCAAATACGATTAAATTTAAGAAAATATTTGACTGCTTCTAGAAAGCTGGCATGATACAATTATATCAATAGTTATAGAAATACTCATTAATAGTCATTTGTTTTGAAATATGATTTTAAATTGAATCAATTTTGCATTTATATCTTTATAACTATCTCAAGGCTGCCAAAAGCAGAGCATGCCAGAAACCACGCACACACATGCACCCTGACCACTGCTCCACTAGTTTGCATGGGTGTGTTTATCCTTGAATCACACACCATATAGACTACTTGTAGAATTTCCAGGCAGTAAGGATTTGAGGATCCGATATGCCAAATGTACACGCAGAGGATTGCACTAACTGAGTCAATATCAGGTGTTAGTCATTAAGGAATTACAACAATTAACACTGTGTGTTAGGACTGTACATATGTTACCATTTAGATGAAATATGTGCCGTCATAAAACATTTAAAAACAAAAACAAAGCAAATGGTGTGTGAACAGCATATTGAGATAGCTTTCAACTATATACAAGGGTTTTATGAAACAGCAAGATTATTTGTCTGTTTCAAGATCTATTTTTCAATAAGACAACACAAAACTGAGTAAAATTGAGTTTTTAATAAATGTGGGGATAGAACCAGCTCTCTGTAATGGACTCTGATATGACTTTTTATTATCCCATGATTACATGAGGTCATGATTACTTTCCAAAATAAAACTTACCTTCAACCTTTTCTGGTACCACACAAGTGTCATCATAGAAATGTCTGGCACCTTTGTCAAACACGCAACCTGCAGCAACAGGACATTGTTGTATCACTATCAATAGAATTTATAAAAATGCATATGAACATTGATTTTTGAATAAAGTTCATGTGAAATTGTATACAGCACCACTTACCTTCAGTTCTGTTTGCATGAGCCAAATAACTCTCTTGCCTCAGATAAACCGAGTGGCAGCTAGGCACTTCTGCAGAACATGAAGAAGGAAATAAAGAAATAGTTAGATTTCCAGTACCATAATTAAATTATACTCTCATTATGCTACAACATAGGCATGTCAAAAAAAAGAGAGATAAAAAAGAGAGAAGACCAAAACAAATGAACAAATATATTAAAATACTGATAATACTGCATGCGTCTGACACTTGTATTTTTTATTTTGTTAGCTTGTATTGTGATTCAATCAAAGCAAAGCTGCAGTTTTTAAGTGAATGCTCAATAAAACAGCTAGCCCTGTTCATTTGAGCCTATAAAGATCTTTCAAGGCCTCATCCAAGTAATGGCCCTGTCGAGGAAATTAGCACTAATTAAATTAGCCACTGCCCTCCCATCCTCTCTACAGCACACAACAAACAATCTCTTTTTATGTAAGTAAATTCTTCTAAATGACAGGGCAAAGACACAAAACACATCGATGTTTTTCACCCTCGAAGTAAAGAAGTTATAATGAGATTTTATTATATGGTATTGTTTTTGCAAAGGCTACTATTTAAAGTAAATTTTGAGTATGTACACATGCAAAATGGAAAATAGATGAACATAAAATATATATTGTACTGAATACAAGCCTCATATAATAAATTCTGAAGTGATAGCCAAACATGTTCTATAAATAACTTTTCTAATAGATTTCCCCAAAATGTGAAACGACATGGCTGTTTCTCAGGGGAGGGGATTAGGGCATGTGGCTGGAGCTGTCCTGATTCACATAACCACTACAGGAAGCAGCTGAGGGCCAGACGCTGCATTCCTTCCTGACAGGCTGCTCCAGTGTACCTCTACTTTTTTATGAATGAACAGCAAACGCCATTTCAATCATGCCAGAGCTGGGCCAAGAGCCCGGGGGCCCCGGGGGAGAGATTAGGGGCCCTTCTCCTCCCCGCTGTAGCCAGGCCCTCAGGAAATGAGACCAGAGCCCCCTTTCTCTACTAATGCACTAATTCTATCAGCCACTCCATCGCTCATACAGCCACACTCTGCCTTTAGAAAAACAGCATTTACCGGAACAGTCTCAGACTCTTTCCTGTCATACTTGTGGGGAGGTTACCACGGGGCTGAGGGGAGGTTATTAGCGAATTTAGGCAGACTGTTCCTGCTAACCAAATGCTAAACATCTGTGAGCTATGTATAATTAATTAATTTGTAAAGATGCACTCCAGAAGAGAGGATAAGCTGAAACGTGCTGTTTTACACATGCTGAGACAATGAGGATTCGGCCTCATGGATTGGGTTAAAATGGCTCACAACCAAAAATAAGACTCTTTAGTTTAGTCTACGCTAAACATACAACAATGTTTGATTTAAATGAACATTTTTGCTTCATCTGATGCAGACACTATGTGATAAAATCTTACTTTAAGTTGTACAGAGCAATTTTCTTTGGTTAATGGCGTTCTTTTGCTAGTGTTTGTATGAATCACCTGAATCGTAGGTGAAATCTCGCGGCTCTTGCTTGATCATCATAGAAGGAGGGTAAGACTGAGGCAGGGGGGCCCCTACCATGAGTGGATGCTCAAACAGCGGGTCTGAGTATTCTTGCTTAAACCCTTGAGACTGAAAAGGAATGCTAGGTTCAGACATCTGCCTGTGGTACATGGGACGCCCGTCCCGCGCCATCGCGACCGCGGAAGGGAACGAATGACACGGCTCTGACAGCTGACGCCGAAACCTGAGGAAAAACATTAGCAAAGTCAGAATGGAAGCTGGAAAATGCTTTTAAAAATATATTTTTTAACTTTAACTTTTAATGCTTTTTCATTCATTTAACTGCGCATTAGCTTGGTCAGTTACATGGTATGGGTAAAGCATGTATTCTGAATAAAATTCTCCCAGTGCACTCTCTTACTCAAGTACATCAAGAAGAGGGCCACAATAATCATCTCTGATTTCCCCGGAATAACTCATATTTCAACCCCTTCCCTCTGGCGGACGATACAGACCAAAACTAACCGTTTTAGGAACAGTTTCTTTCCCTCAGCTGTTAGAGAGCTCAACTCTTAGCTGCACTTCAGTCATTGCTACATACTATTTCAGTTTGAAAATAGTTTGAAAAATATTTGCTCTTTCTATTCTGCATTGCTATATTTGCACTCCACTCAGACTGCAGTAACCTAGTTTACAGTTATTACTAAGTTACACTTCTACATCTTTTGTACCTCATTATTTATCATTTAATGTTTCCTGTTTTCTTGTCTTGTACTGTTGACTTATAAACACATAGATCTGTACCAAACCCAAATACCACCCACATTTTTGTGTGCAAATGATATAAATTAAAAAAGGGTCATTGCTTCCACTGTCCCCCTCCTGCCATCAGTGATTTGTATAGTATCTTTATCCACGGAACATTTTTAGTGGATTAAAAAAAATGCAAATGTTGTAAAAAGAACACCCCAATTTATTCTGTCGAATGCTTTTTTAAGTTCAAGTTCAAGTAGGTTTTTATTGTCATTTCTCCATATACCTCCATATATATCCTTTTTCTGCTTCAAGCGATTCTCTAACTGTTTTGACTTTGTTTCGGTGTGAATTGTTAATAGCATTGAATAGGTACTGCATATTATTTAAAGATTGTCTCCTTTTATAAATCCGGTTTGATCTGGATGTTTGAAAGAAGGTATGACTGACTCCATCCTGTTTTCTAATGCTTTAATAATTATTTTCAGATCTGTATTAAGAAATGATATTGGGCGATAACTAGAACATAGTCTTGTATCTTTGTCTGGTTCACATAGTACAGAAATGAGAACTGTATTCAAATGTGAAAGAAATTGTTGCTGATTGTTTTTCATAAACAATGGTGAGAGTATTTCCCAGAACTGTTTATAAAATTCCGCTGGGAAACCCTTTAATCCTGGGATCTTGTTGTTGGGCATTTGAGAAACTGCTTGTAGAAGTTCAATTGGAGCAAGTGGTAGACTGAGCACATCTGCCTGGTCTTTACTAAGCTTATATTAAAAGAGTCTTGAATCTTGAATCTTGACTGTACACAATGTTATTAGACAACATAACCATTTAAACATTCTGTGTACACTCTCAGGTATAGATATATATCATGGCATGTCCTATAGGTATATATAGCTCAAGCATGTTTTTGCTCAGTATTTGCATAATTACCTGTGGTCGATGTTGTAGGTGGTGTCGGGGAGGGCTTGTGGGCCGTTGAGGTGGGGGTATGTTCTGTCTGGTTTGGGGGTGAGGCCAGCGCTGGGAGACACATGCTGCTGATGGGGGGAGACGGGCGTGCTGCAGGGCGTAGTCGCAGGACTGGAGCCCTTCATTCCTGCTGGATGCTTCTGTTCGTAGGCACTGCAGTCATCAGGGAATGAGAGTGGATTGGTTAGAGCCATAAGGTCCTCCAGGACAAACTCTATCAGGCTAAACCAATGGAAATGTATGTAATTGTGTACATTAGCATGAGAAAACCTTGTTTCACTACCTTGCATGTGAGGTGTGCAGTGAAGTGCAGCTGACATCAACACTTCAACTTTCACTTTGCAAATGCAATTATGTCCCATTCAGACTCATTTAACCATAACAGGCAGATTTTTGTGAGTCTCAACCATTTCAACCTTCAGCTCTAAAGAGAACATTGTTATCACTGAGCTCGCTGGCTTAACTCGGGTGTCATCAGGCCTGTATAAGCAGGTCGTATTTTTCACTCCAGTGTTCGTTTGAGTCCAATTTACACCATGCAGAGCTAAATTAACATGGAAAGTCATAAGTGCATGATCAAAGAAATAGAAAGATGACTGTAACCAGGCAACCATGTTTCATAAAGATGGTTGTCCAAGTGGAAAAAGAAATTAGGTGCATGTGTTGTGATATTGTAATTGCACATTTCTTTTATTTTTCTTGCCTTTTTGGTTTTAGATGCACCTGCTATTTTGTTTCACATTGTTTCGCATAATTTTCTCTGATTGAGAAATCAGCGGGGAATTTTGAATATTGCACCACTATGTTTGAAAATGTAACTGCACCCAGAGTGGAACCTTGAAGCACAAGGACAAACCCAAAGTACCTCAGTATGGAGTGTTAGCTCAGAATGATAGAGTTTGCATACAGGAAGATGATAATATTTAGTTTAAGCAAGAAAAAACATATGATCTCTTATATAAACAACATATGACCCCAGACAGCCTTGATTATGTTTTTATCTAAAAAGCGGTCCATTGTTTAATGTTGCTTTTTTAATGACTTACAAAAAATGATCTGTGATCTACATTTTTTTGGAAAATGAATGTTTGGAAATCTAAAATGTGCTCTTTTATAATCACACACTAATGCAGAAGACATCAAATAAACATCTAAGACAAAGTTTATATAAAAAATGTAGAGTGCCTAAGACTTTTGCACAGTACTGTATGTTAAATAAATATTAGAAGACAAATTTGCTGACAGGATAAAATTAGTAACTTAGTTCAAGTGCAACATATAGCTAGCAAATGTATGTAGATACACACAGGCAATAGACTACATTATGTTGAATGCACACAAGTTAGTCATTCACACTGCATTTGAACAAAACCGTGTAGACTTAGACTGTGGGTTTCTGTGACTGCTGTGGAAATTAATCAGGGAAAATTAACCACAGCAAGAAAAGCCAGCAGGAAAATTAAAAGGAAAAGAGGGTTCAAAGGTATTTAATATTGCAGTTATGTATTGTGGGTCTGATGAAAGAATTTTTATAAATTCCAACCATTGAGGGCAATGAATCTATCTATCTATCTATCTATCTATCTGTCTATCTATCTATCTATATATCTGTCTATCTATCTATCTATCTATCTATCTATATGTCTGTCTGTCTGTCTATCTACTTCATCGCAAATAATGTTTAAAGTCCTTAAACTCTCTAACTTATCTCAAAATGTATTAACTCCTTAAACTCTCTGCATATTATTCAGTTATTCATCTTAAAGCACATTATTCAGTAACTACAGTAAAACTAATAGAAACAGTATGTAGAAAAAAACCCTGCTGATGGGTCCTGGGGTTAAAGAAGCGCTACAGGCTTGAGGTTCTCAGTGTCCTGTGATCTTTTGCTACAGTTTTCCCAGAAAAAGGCCAATATGGGTTTTAAAACATATTTGGTGAATAGTGTGAGTGTGTGTAATTGAGCATACCCAATGTTGTACAGGCACTTCTCTCCATAGTGGAGCTTGAAGGGCCTCTCCTGACTGCAGGCTGATCCCAGATTAGCACAGGGGCTGTGGGGCTCGCGCTTTATCCTCAACTGCAGCCCGTGGAATGCCACTGTGTGTGTGTGACACAGTGAGAGAGAAAATGAACCAATCAAAAATAATCGAGAAATTAAAATTCAATGATAAAAGAGCTTCATCTATCATACCAACAGGGCTAAATTTTTCAGCACTTCTCAACCAAAACATATTTATACATTTAATTAATTGTTTAATCACATAGGAAATACAAAAAGTTAGCATCAGATACCTATAATATAACATACAACCATTTATTTAAGAGTATTTCATTTCTCAGTGAAAACGCGTACTCTCTTTTAGCTGTATGCAGATATCTTCCAGACAAGAAGGGTATCATTGATCATGTTCCTTTCTCTCCCTTCACCTCATCACACCATTCCTCATGCCTCAAAGAACTGCTAAGAGCCGAACGACTGCTGATGAATCTCCTGTCCTACTGAGAAAAGATCAACGCTAAGTCAGCTAGCCTAGTGGAGCAGCTCTTAGTCAGTCTGCAGAGCATCAAGAAGTAATGCTGCATTGCTGCTGATGGCCTGAGGTTAAATTGGGCTACAACTGGAGAGAAAAAATCTTCTGTGTTTCATCAGATATCAACCCACCTAGAAGAGTATTTATCCATCCATCCCTCGTTTGAACACTTAAACTAAGGTGGGAGAGTCTATAAAAATCTAACTAACAGCTGTCCTCACCATGGTGGAAAATCATGGTGGCTGATTCCCAACCCCCTGAGAGAATTGACCTTTTACGATCATTGATCGGAGGTTAAAAAGGCACAAGATAAAGACCTCAGACAATGCCTAACACAGTAACACTCGTTAAACAGTGGCTCCATCGCCATAATTATGAGGGTGTAATGAGGGTGGAGATGCGTTATTACAGCCGATGATGATGGATTCTAAATTGACCAGCCATAAGGTTTCAGTTCCACTAGTTACCTATGTTAAGTCTTTTTTTTTTTTAAAGCAAAACAAATTATTATATTATTATATATATTATATATTTTTTTAACAAATTGTCCGAGACAATTAAACAATAAATAAAACAGTGACGCAATGGAAAACACAATTCATATATTTTTTAAAAAGATCATATTTTTATTGCCATCATCGGTACTAGTAGGTATATTACTTACTGTAATCTCAGTACATCAAAGTAGTAATAATTTTATTATCACTAAAAAACAACAACAAAAAAACAACAACAACAAAGTGGACAAAGGTGGACAAAATCCAATATTGTTTTCATTACAATAATATTCACAGGCACCCAAAATAATTTTCTACGGACCAAAACTAGAACCACTTAGAGTAGGAAAAAAATGTCACTATAGATTTTAGTCAGAGGAACAAAAGTATACAAATCAATACAAAATGTATTTGCTCTTCAGCGGAGCTGAACCCTATTTACGACGGGGGGACGTCATGCGTGTGACTGTTTCAAGATTGCAGCAATTACAGACACATTGATTTCTCTTAATGGACGGCATTATGAAGGACTTGTCTGTGGCATTTGCTGGTATTATTCATTTCCTCAAAATTTAGGTGATAGTTTAAGGAACTGTGCAGACTGACAGATTTAGAAACAAGTGATTTGCACATTTCCCTCTGTCATGGAAAACAGAATTTAGTCATGTTAAATAATATTATCTGTATGTAGGTTTCCTAGAAATATATCACAAATTATTAATGATTAATTTGCACAATTATTTCTCCTGACACAGGTATCTTACTCACAACATTAGAATAGAAGGGTCAGAAGAGGAGAAATATTATGGCTCCATACATATGTTGTTAAATTGACCTTTTTTATATCACTAATGATTAAGGGCTACCCCTATAGTGATCAGAACAGATACATACGGATACATACATACAGATTGGTCACTGCATTTATTAGATACGAACCATGCTATTAAAAAAAATGTCTTGAATGATTAGGTATGACTAGTATCCCTTTTTTTTCCCCAGCTGTAATATACTCTTTACCTTTTTAAAAATATTTCTGATCAAAGACATTACCATAGTGTTATCATGTGAACTTAAATGCTGCATATCAAACTGACTCTACTACCCACAAATTCATGCATATCCGTTTTCCAGCATTGAATTTTAGTTTCTTTCAAATCCTTCTATACCAGTTTATTAACAGATCCTTTTTTTAAATATTTTATAGTCCTGTGCTTTGTGTGGTTGTGGGCTGTGCGGAGGGAAAGTGAGCGAGGGGCTGTGCCAGCGTGGACCCATATGGGAGGGCTGCATGCTAGGCTGCCCGTTCAGGAGCACCACAACCGCGCCCTCGCCCTCCCACCATCTGCCCGTCCCTCCTCTCCTGCTCTGCTCTTCCCTCGCCTGCGCCCACCAATGCCAGCTAACAGCACTGAGCCAGCTCAATGACACTGCAGTACCATGCACAGGGACGCAAAGTGTATGTGTTCTTTAAAAATATACTTTCCGGTACACAAACCACCGGCTGATTGTGTACAATATCTACTATTGTGTAGGTCTATATTAGGCGATACAGTATCTAGTACTAAAGCGATGTCACACAATAAATCCTTGGTTGTTATAAATGCTGTTATTGTCCTTTTCCAGTCCTGTGTGTTTCACGCTTTACACCCAGACATAAAGCAAAGAAATCCTTATTTAACTCATAATGAGAAAAAGTACAGCAGGCTACAGTACTCTTATGAGCAACAGTAATCTGGATTGTGTGCTGGTGGGTGAACTTCCGTCGCAAGACAAAGCCCTCTGTTTTTTCAGCATCCTCAGTGCGGCGGTGTGTTTTGGCTTCTCTTTAAGACATAAGCTGGCCTCACACCCCACTGTGCCACACTCAGTCCATGCCACTTCCGACACTGGCACTGAATCCACTGATCACTCTGAGCCAAGTCTACTTCCTATGACCATTTAAAGTACTACCGGTGCTAGCTACAGCCACCACACAGCCTAGAAATTGTTCCTATATCTACTTACAGAAATGGCAACAACCTGATAAGACATAATTTACTAAACAAAGAAGCAGATATCTGCATGTAGAACAGCTTCAGTTTTATAAAGTCTGATGTGAAAAGCTTATAAAGCTTATGTTATTACTCTGCTAATCTACACAAACAACTATGAAAATATGTGGCTGTAAATTCACACAAAATGTATATATATATATTTTTTTGTTATAGTAAAACATAGAGTGACTATTTCACTATTAACTGTCAAATCGCTTAAAACCCTATCTTGGTATTTTTTGGAAAGGTAGAGTAAAGAAGGCAAAATAAAATTGTCTTATACTTACAGTTTTCACTTTGAAAGTCCGGAACAAACTGCTCATCGTTGTCCGGAACTTGAGCTGAAAAGAAAAAAGAAAAAGACGCAAACAGGACCAGATTAGTTTCTTTCCTCCTTGCCCGTGGCTAACTCAAAGAGTTAACACAATCTGTATTTAAGTCATTTCCTCTATTAAGCCCCAATGATTTAAACAGTAATGAATCAAAAATCTCGATCCTACGCATGAAGACATTTATTCATTTATAATAAAGGAAACATGTCCTCTAATTATGTCAATAATCTAATTTCGACTTCATTTTGCTGGACAGAACAGGGCCTTGCGTGTGAAACACATCCTAAAAATCTGTCTCTCTGGGATAAATTAATGTGAGTGAGGAAAAAACCATGTCAAAGAAAGAAATAATTTTTTTTAATGCATTTTAAGCACCAAACTGCTTTTAACAATAAATCTTCCTATGTTTTCCACTCCATTTGATTTGACAACAGTGATTTTTCTTTTCTTTTAGGCGAGACAGGGGGATAGCCGTGCACCCAAAAAAACACCCATTGTTCACACTGTCTAATTGGGACACATCCCCACTGGTGAATGCACCTGTACCTGCCGCGTCGGCTCTGTTCCAAACCAAGCATGTTCCCTATCTCTCCTTCACTGCTGCTTAATGCTAAAATAATGAATCCTTCTATACAGACTGCAATTAAGGATGTTTGTGTTTACGTCCCACACATTTTACACTTTGAGTGTGTTGCTGTTTCCCACAAGCCCGACCTGGTGCAAAAAGCCAGCGAGGCAAAAAGCAGTATGAGACCTCTGAGCGCCAGGCTATTAGCACATTTATTTTGGAGTGATAAATATGCATTTCCATTTTCACAACAACAGTAGCATGTCACGGCACACAAATATAAATATACAGACATACTGTACATTAATTTGCTTATGAGTGCAAAAAGTTTTGTTTTTTTACACACACACACACACACACACATTCACATCCAATCTAAAACATACTGCATGCAAACCAGTTGACAGATTACTTATCTTTATGGTACAAGCCTGTGTGATTATAGGGGTGTTTAAAAGAGCAAACAGCACTTCAAATATGCACAGCAACAGTACCAGTCAGAAACGGCCACTCGTCTGCCAGACCAGTCCAAATTTACAATGAAAAAAGGAGACACCATGAGCTGACAACAGCCATGTCTCCTGTTTAACTAGTATCTTTGCATGAAATAAGGAACAAAGAGAAAGAAAGGATGCGTAAAAGACAGATGAGAAAGACAGCAAATGAGAGTGAGATGGAGGGAAAGCTGCAGGACTCAGCAGGGTGAATGAGTGAGCCTGTGAATGAGACAGCTGATCCAGGCAGCACTACTGAGGCCGGCCTGGGAGTTGGAGCACTGCCGCCATTCACAGAAAAAAAACAAAAACACAGGCACAGGCCTCGAACGGCATGATCGTCACACACAGATGTGAAGGTGGACACACACACGCATGCACAAAGGAACAAAAACACAATTATAACTCCTCCATACAAACCAAATTGAAATGACGCTGGACAAATAAGAGGTTCACTGCATGACCAGAAACCTAATGCAGTTTACTCATAGAAACATCTTTTTCCAACAAGGTCTATATTTCCTAAAGAGACTTATAGCTGGCTGCCAACTGTACTGGCAGAAATGACACACGCATGTCAAATGACCGCCCAATCACCTCTTTAGTCTCTCATGTCGGAAATTCAGTCTGTCTCCCATACGTCTTCCTCTTCTTTCCAATTACCTGAGACGATAAATCTCTAAAATGGTTCCAGTAGGTCTTCGTTTGGGTTCTAATGGACAGGAAGTCGTCTATTAAATCTATCTACAATTTGTCTACAACCTCTGGCCACCGTGGCTGACTGATGTAAGACAGACTGAATTGGGCTCGTCATTGTAATATCTACAGCAGTGGACAGTTCTTCTTTTTTTTCTCCCCATCTTGCTTCCTGGGGCACTAAAATATTTAAATGATGTCTTATTCTTTTAAAGGCCCTGAGGTGGAATCGCTATAATCACACTGGCACCAAGGAAAGTAAAGTATTCGCAAATCTATTCCTAAGCGGACTCATACTAAAATCCTTTAGCAATATTGCAAGCATTTTTAAATGTGTTAAAGAATACATGACGGTAGTCTAAGGTTATCAAATATTGAGATTCCTTCTCACCTATGTGTGTGCCAAGTCATATTTTAATCAGCTTGATTATAGTGATAATCTCTCTATACACATTTTATTACCTTACATGATTTTACAATAACTGTAAGGTCTATTACTGTAATTCAGCAAGTGCAATGAAATTAAGTATCTAATTGTGGTTAATAATACAAGTTTATAATTAGATTCATGCATAAATGACATGGTTTAATTAGTTAATGTCTGATAATATTTAATGATGCCAATAAGACTAACAAGTGAAATCATAAACACAAACAGGAACATTAAGTTAAATTAATTGCTTATTTCATGAACAGCATAGACCCTAAGCGAAAGAGACATTGTTCGTGGAAATATGTAATGCAAAGCACTGGTCCTAGTTTTACAAAACTACTTTGCATAATTTTAATGTGACGGTCTATTTTGTTTATTTAAAATATGCACATAAAATATGAGATTGACCTTCTGGGTCAAACTGCTTTGAAATATATTAGAAATCAGAACTACAACTTCTTGCAGGTTCTGGTGCATATTTATGCAAATTAAATTATAAAAAATTCTTAAGAAAGTACTAGAATGGATTATTAATGTACTGGTATTACAAATATGACATCATGAATAAATATACAAAACTATCAATATGAATAAACGTTTTTTTAAAAAGGTACAAAAATATTGTATTCTCACAAATATAAAGTCTAATAGAAATCTAATAGAAATAGATCCTATAACAACCCAAATTTTATACATTTTTGTAAAGTATGGTCTGTACCAGCCATGTAATTTTTTGTCCTCAATGATTTTTGTTAAATAATTTTGTTCTCTAAATCATAACAAAAACATTTTGTTTTTTGACGCACAGTTAGCATTCACAACGCTCACCACTAAGCCAACTAATAATACATTTCTACATTTTCCAACCATATATATTTAAGATTAGTAACAATCACTACTATATTACCGATCAAAAGATTTGAGAATTTTACATCTTAAGCTTTTCAGAATTAAACTAAACTTTTTAAAAAACAAATAGCTACAAATATGTTAAATAGCCGGAAATATCAAAGGACAAAACATACACCTCTAGAAACAAATTTTAAAAGAAATCCATGAACAATAAAAGAAGACCAGACAACCCATCACTAACCTAAAGGCCGGTGCTGCAAGCAAGGAGGAAACAAGACGCTGGCACTCAAGTCCTGAAGCATCCCGTTACACAATAACAAGCATGTCTTTCCATCAGAAAAAAAATCTATAAATTCAGAAACGTTGAAAAATGCAATTGTGGAGGCTGCGGCTCAGACAGCAACCCTTCTGAGCGTTTTTGAAAAGTTGTCCATTTGTCCAAAAAGTGAAAAATAGTAATAATAACAAGCACTACTGACAGCTGTAGTGCTCTAGAAAGATATATATATGCTATAAGAGGACGTAAGAGAGAGAAAGACAGAAGCAGGGAGAGTGTGTGTATGTGTGTAAGAGTGCGAGAGAGAAAGAGAAAGAGGGAGAGAGAGGTGGTGGTGGTGGCTCGGCTGTCGTAGCGTTTGCCAAAAGCGGGGGAGAAGAGAGTGAGCGCGATCGCAAGTTCTCCTGGTAATTTGTGATGACACTCGCAGTAGAAGCTCCTCGGTCTCCCTCTAGACTCCTCTGCTGCTTTAATGTATGCATGACACACGAGGTGCCTTCGCCACACACGCATTAATTGGACTGCATATTAGGGATTGTAACTTGAGGCATATTGCTTCCCCCTCCCCCAACTTATTTCTCTCTCTCCCTCTCTTTTTCTCTGTCTTTAACACAAAAGCGCTTGTTGATTATCCACCAACCATGGGTACCTTCAACAAGGCCAGGTTTTTAATACAATAAGCAAAAACCGCTTACCTTCTGCCAGCCAGGTCTCCTGAAGTTGGCTGAGATCTTGGAAAAGCTCTGCGACAAAGGACAGACATGGATTTAGAAAAACGACAGCAGTGACATTCAGTTTCTTCACCTGGTTTACTTCAGACTTCAGTTTTAGCCACTCTGGCTCAACAACACACACTGCAATCTGGGTCTGAGAGCTGAGGGAGCATGTAGAGAAGCTTCTTCAGACGCGTCTGGTTTGTAATTGGGATTTTGCAGCACAGAGTGCAGGTGGAAACAAGCAAATTGCATTTTGTGAAACGTTAAGAAGCCGTGAAATGAAGATTGCCTCTTTCAGCCAACCCCTCCTCCCACGTTCCATGCTTACCCTCAGTGTCCAAAGCCAGGTCAGAGTTAATGAATTTCCTTTTCTTGTCTTTTGCCGGTCTGTTACTGCATCTCTTTCCCTGAGGATTTGAGGAACAGACAAACATCCATTTATCCCAGCTGAGCCAATGTGCTCGGGCTGTAGTGTTAACTTTGGACTGAAGTGAAAGTACTTCCAGGTGTCTTTTTTATAAAAAATAAAAAAATAAAATCTTTAAGCAGTATAATCTTTAAGTAGCCTAAATGCAAACCGGAAAACTTGCAAACTTGCAGCCTACTTACATGTGCATGAATGAAAGGCACTCGCTGGTCGTAAAGTGCATCCATTCTGCAGCAGTTTGGAGTCTGGGTGATGTGACTGGAGCTGTTTGCTGGAGCTGTGCGTTCAGCGCCTGAGCTGCACTGAGAGGACGGCTTTAAGCTGCTTTAGTGGAGAGGGAGGGAAGGGAAGAAGAAAAAAAAAAAGCATGAATGAAAGTGCTCGAACCCACAGAGAAGGTCCGCGTTCAGATGCTCCATTCACTAACACGCATGCAAGCGCGTGATCGGGCGTTTTTGCCATCCAAACGCGAAGTGTCGCTCAACGCCAGCGCGTTTTTTAATAAGCGATCTGTCCGACGCATTTAATGCAGCCAGTACGAGCGGCAGGTAAACCGTTGCATTCGACGTTACTGTGAATTCACACATGCAAGGCTTGGTTTTAACTCTTGCAGCACTGCGCAAACCCCTTAACGTCCCTGTGTTTTGTTTTGCGCGCATCTCTAGGCGTTCGCTCGGGATTTCACTGTTTATCCAACGCGACGGCACGGACTTTCCAAACTCATCCACAGCAGCGGGTAAGCAGAAATGTCGCACTCACCTCGGTACACCTGCACGTTGCTTGTATCGGGGAATTGAACCGGGGGGAAAAGGCGCTCAGCCTCCGCTCTTCTTCTTCCAGAGTTTTCGCGATCAGCCCCGCGCGCTCTCGGCCTCCCTTCAAAGCCGCGCCACCGCTCCGCGCGCTCATTGGCTCCGAGCGCCGAGCCGCCGAACCCCGGTGCGCCCCTTCTGCCCTCCACAGCCCTCCGTTTACACACCCATAACTCAAGGCTCAGACAACATTTGGATAGATGTACAGATAATAAAGGCTATCATGATTATCACCCGATTTTGGTCATGATTCTTGCCTAGTTTTGAAAAGTTTAGGCTAGCCATCTCAAATTTTATTCTGGGACACTGGAGCCAAAGATTGCTCTGTTAGACCCAACTGTATGAAGTGTTATATTTTAAATTGTTTTTGTTCAGAAACAATATTCAGGCAAGGATAATAAAAAGCACAAAGTGCAGTAAAGTGTTTTTGGTAACACTTTACTGTAGGGCAGTGTTCCAAAGGCAGAATGACAGAATGACACCTACATAAGCTCTTCATGACAACTGACATAAACTGACATAAACATTTATGAGCACTTATTCCAACAGGTGTCAGTTAAGTTGACAAAAGCAGCTTTTATGACAACTGACGCCTGTTGGAATAATAATTTATACATGTTTGTCAGTAGACGCCTGTTGGAATAAGCGTTTATAAATGTTTATGTCAGTTGTCATGAAGGTCTTGTGTAGGTGTCATGTAGCCTTCTGAAC
>JAOUQW010000047.1:16022006-16038700 GCA_028565825.1 Olivaichthys viedmensis | reverse complement strand
CCAGCCGATTTCCTTATAAAACTGCACGACAGTGTGCCTAAAATAATTGATGCAGTTTTAAAGGCAAAGGCTGCTCACACCAACAAATTAATTTGTTTGAGTTTTTATTTTATTTTATATATATACTGTTTACTGCTCTTTATAGTATTTTTTATATTCAGGAACTTTAATTATTTTTTAAAAGCATTTTCACTTTACAGAATTTCTGTACATGTATCCTAAGACTTTTGCAAAGTACTGTATGCATTGCAGAATGGCTGTTATTTGTTATTTATAATTTTTAAAGGGTCCTTTTTATTAATCTATTATTTAGAATTCTTATGTCATGTGTATTATATTGTTTTTTACTTATGATCATGCTCATGCTGTATAAAACAAATTTCCTTTGGGGTAATAAAAAATGCCAAAAACATCATATTCAAGACATGGCCTAACATACCTTGATAGTTCTAAACTGATTTTGCTCTACTTGCATAATCTATTGTTATATTACTACTGCTCTTCACATAAAACTAATAAAACAGCCTGGCTGTGAATGAATAATAAAATACTCTCAGGCATCCCTATTATTCACACCCACACACACCTGATGAGTGAAGAGCACTGGGTTAAGCATCTCTTCATACCTGTGTAGATCTACCTCTTGTCCATCACCTTCATCTTCAGAAGCTAAACAGAAAGGCTGAAGGAATGAGCGAAAGACCGTTGTCTGCAAATCTCAAACCTGCAAAAGTTTCAAAATGAGTTTTACAAATACTGTAGAATGTTATCATATTGTGACATGTTTCAGTGAAGCCAACAAACTATTGCATATTTCATCCATAATACAGAATGTTACATATAAAGTTCGACAGAATCAAAATTTAGCAGTAAAAGGGACAAGAACGAAGGTAAAACACCAACTAGGGGAACATGGAGGAGCATAGAGGAGAGGCATAGAAGCAGAGAAGTGTAGAAGAGGGAGGAAAAAATGTTGACAGCCCTGATTTGGAACATTCACAGTCTGCCTTCCGCTCTTAAAAAGCATAAATTGTCACCGTTGGAGAAGAGGAGGGGAGGGGAAAAAAAACACCAACAAGCCACAAACAAAACACCTATTAATTAGATTGGGACACTGCTGCAAAGCAATCTTATGTTCCCATATAATTATTAATTTCTTTTTTGTTTTGAAGTTATGAGCATTGATTTTTCCCCTGTCGGAGGTCCAGTGTCGCGCTGGGACCATCTGTTCCGTACAGCTCCTCTGAGTCTTCCACTCTTCCTTACACACACACACACACACACACACACACACACCATCCACTATCCACAGCCAAGCAACAGTCACAAGAAAGACAAACAAACACAAATAAACACCAGAAATATCCATGAGAGAGGGTTAGAGATTTCATTTAGATGTACGATTATCTTACCTGTGCTGTTTTGTTATCTATAGGACTTGCTTAGAAATCATGAGGGTCAACTAATTTTCCAATAAAAAGTATCTGTTATTAGTATTCAGTATCTATGATGGGTGTTCATTTGGTGTCTATGTGGACTGAACAGATTTACTATGGTATTTTATGCACATGGTATACAATAAGTGCGTTCAAATCTCTCAGATATCACCTGATTGCCCATACTGTAGGTAGGACTGTATCTGGTTTACATAACAAATTTCAAATAGACCTTCGTTACTGTTGTCTAGAAACTCCAGGCAACAGCACCTTAACACCTATGAAATTACTATGGCCTGTTGTCATGGAGATAGGTTGTAAATTGATGTATGTGTGTGTCATTTCTGTCAAGTTCTTCCAGGGGTGAATCTTGAAGGCCTCATCATATAAGTGGTAAGAGCTTCTACATTCAGGCCTGACAGTCATGGACAACATTGAAAAAAAGTTGAGGAGATTCCACACTTCTCTGCCAAGATTAACTGCCCCTCTAAATACCAGTGATTTAGTCAATCATTTTTTTTCTAATGTAGAATTATAGCCTGTATTCTCATACACAGCCAGTCAAAAGTCAATTTTGGTGGAACATCAAGCAATGGGCTCAAAATAAAAATAAAAAGTAAAGAATGGGTATAAGTGAATTGAGAAATGTCTGTGACTTTTTAATTTATTGGAAACAATCTAGATCACGATCATTCTAATTATGCATTTGTAGCAAACAGCATATATTTGTTGTATAAGTGATACTAGCAATGTCTATGGGTCTTTTAGGTTTAACTAGTTTACCCTCCAAATGCACCTGCTCATAACAACATGGTCTTACGCTGGCAAATTCATAACTATTCGCACGACTCAATTTGTATGAAAAGTTCAGATGGTTAAGGTTAAGAGTTTAGGGGCAGGGTTTGCATTTGTAGCTTTTCTTATGGCTTCATTGATATAAAATTGAACAACATCGCCCTCAAAATGTTAATGAGATCAGGTTTGCCTTTAATAAAGCACCCATTTAGAGTCCGATTACGATGTGAGACCCAGCCATTTAATAAGTCTCTAAATACAAAGATGACACTGCAAAACCATATATCTTAGCAAGCAAAAACATCTTAAATGTTATCTATATAGCAATATATCTAATATTTATCTGCCCACAAATTATTATGAGATTATTCAACCTAATTCTAGATATTTTTTTACTAATTTTAGTAACCTTATTAAGTGAATGTCTTATACCATTGGCAGATAATTTAGCTTTTATCAAGAAACAAAGGCTTGAAAAAAGAAAGATTATCCACTGGTGCAGTAAGATAATTTAATGTGATATGATCAGTTAAACTTAGTAATGTCTAGTAATAGGTTTAATCATCTTATAAAATATTTTATGATCTCATAATCTCATAATGAGAAATATTAGATATTGCCACCGATATTTAAGATGTTTTCACGAACTAAGATGTCATTTTTTGCAGTGTAGATCTTTGGTGTAGATCACTTTTTGCCTTATGTAATTGCCATTATGTACCTTTTTGTTTCGTCTGTTGCAGTAATAGGGATTAAACTGTATCAAAGAAACTTCAGCTGTTTAAAAACTTTTGACTGAAAGTTGCCTCAATTTTTCTCTGCAACACAGAGATACATCCATATAACCGTAATTCATCATAGCAACAAAAACACACACAAACATGGCATACACACTCTCTTAAAGTAACCTCTCCTTCTTGTAAATCGACTCCACATGTCACCATGCCTGTCTTTAAATGACTACAGCAGCAGTGAGGGTATTATCGAACTGACCCACTCTGCTTTAGACACAGCCGGAGCGACGGCCTGGAGGGTGTGTGACGTGGTGCAGAGGCAGAAAGAGGAGAAAGAGTGTGTCAGGGGACATCAGTGTCCCTGGTGTGCTCGCCGTCCATGTTGAATAATTAAAACGCGTCGCCATTCCCTTCCACCTGAGGAGGCCTGTCTCCTGGCGTCACCAGTGGGGCCACTCAGCAGCTCCCAAAAGGTCAGGCTCTCCCCTGGCTGAGAGCAGGGCCTCGGGGGCTAATGCACTCCCGCTTTAGCGCCCACTAATACACACTCCTCTGATCTGACATGGCCATGTCGCTCACCTTGAAGGCACCTCCAGCAAACTGATTCTGCTGAAGCTGAGTGCCTGATCGTAGACTTGTATTTACGTTTTCACGCCAAATCAATTGATCCGATTTTCATTTCTGCAGAACAAATGGAGGGGAATGGAGGGGGGACGAGGCGAATGGTCTGATCAGCAAGCTGGCCTTTGATTTATCCGGAGCTTTTCCAGAGTTTGCAAGTCGGATGCATTTTCCTGGTGATTCCAATAACGTTTAGTTTTGCCATACCTCATTCACTTTGAGTGATACGGTGGAGGGTGCAGCAGGGTATTAAAGTGAACATGCATGATACAAATGGGTACATTTATCAGCGCCTGACTTGTATTGACTGAAATTAAAGAGTGCTGGGCCAAGGGGCTGGGTGAACTGAAGGATGCCCAGGATTTGTACTGCACAGAGGATAATGGATTTGATACTTTTAAACTGAGGAGGACAGTGGAGAGGGTTTAATGAATGGGTTACTAAGGAGTTGAAACCTGTATTGTATTGATCTAGATGCACTCTACAAATGATCATATGGGTAAGTGTTTAATAGACTGGGTGACTGTGAGTTCTATAGAGAATTCACAGGTGCATGGTCAGTATTTATTTCAGTTCATATTTTTTTTTATTTGAGAAAGTCCCACGTGTATCATTTTCGACTTGTGCTCACGTTTGAAAATTCATAACAATTTGCATAACTCAGTTGTATGAAAAGTTATGAAGATTAAGGGCAAGGTTAGCGTTCATACCTTTTCTCACAACTTCATTTGTATGAATTAAAATTAAATCTAACAACATCGTCCTCACTCGTTCGAATTCATGAGATCAGATTGATCATTTTTGTATGTTCATGAGTCTTTAGGACAATGTAGAGATATCTGACAGCCTTCAAATAAAACAAATCCTTAGAGCCTGAGAAAAACAACACAGTAAATCTATTGCACACCAAAATACAATAGTTTCACTTCTAAAGGAGGTTTAAGAAGGCCCTTTTTCTCTGGCAGTCACTTTAAAGCGGATGATTTCTCCTGAGGGAGCCTGGTGCTGATGTTCTGAAGAGTTGAACTTGGCTCAGCTTTGTCTCTCCCTCCAGTCTGGTATTGTGAGTCAAAGTGCTCCCCTGATACAGTCCTGAAGAGTTCCTGTGAAACAAAACAAACCTGCCCTCAAAGCAGCCATGATCCCTCATGATAACTCCACAAAAACGACAACAAGTGGACATGTTTGTAGTTTATCAAACAATCATCCACTGATGATGCTCAGAGACTTTGCCAAACAGGGAGAACAAAACATTAGAGAAAGATGATGTTTAACAGATTTAGGTTAATGACATATGGCAGCCAGCATTGTCCTTAGTCCCATTCTTACTTGTTAACATCTGTCTACATTGTGGTGTGTTGATTTTTAACATGTTTCATGAGTTATTGGAGGCCACTGCTGTTCTCATATTTTGTAGTACTGTAAGTGTACTTTTTACCTATTTAAATCGTACCAAACACCATCTGAAAGGGACCCAAGGAGCTAATGATAAGAGACTAAATTGAGAAAAAAATACAATAAACACAGCGCACACACCAAAGAAATAAAAACAAGCAATTTAAAAGATTGTGTATGTATAGGAAAATTCAAAATTCAGGTTTAATCTACCAACCACAACTACTTCAGGTTGTTTCTGAGGAACTGTAATTTAAGCATGCCTGAGCCTTGCAGTATGAGCCTTGCAGCCTTGCAGCCTTGATGAAATTATACTGTGTAAGTAGTGGGCAGCCTGTTAGACACGACTGTCCACTGGTGTCTGAACAGGCTATTAAAGAGCAAGTGACAATGCCAAACAGTGACATGAAGCTGGACCCCTTATTCCAAACAAAGGCCCTGCGCTCTGATTCAACATGGCACTGGTGAAATATTAATCATGAAAGAAAAGTTTCCTCAAAGTTCCCTTTGGTTAATCAAGTACAGGGACAAAAACTTTCCTCTAACATTGAAACTCATTGAAACATCGGCTTTATCAGGGCCTAATTATGGATGGAATCAGTTTTGTAATCTATATTATTTTCAAAATGGTCTCACACAAATTCGTAACAATTTCCCCGACTCTAGTACAAAACTGATTCCAGCTATAGTTAGACCCTGATGAAGCCATATCCAAATGACTCAATGAGTTTAGATGTTAGAAGAAAGGTTTTTGTCACGGTAGTCCCTTAAGGCTGAGGTTAGGGGCGGGGTAAGCATTTGCATCTTTTTCCTATGACCAAAATCCAATCATGCCCTTGCTTGTTCAAATTCGTATAAATTTAAATAAATTATATCAGGTTGGTTACTACCCAGGGAATAATTCTTTGAATATTTCAATGTGTGCTTTACCTTGGACTGCAAACATGAGCTCTTTAGAGTCCATAATGGTGGTCTGCCTCTCTTTTTGAAGATTTCTTGTCTTTTCCTTGCTCTTTTCCCAAAGCCTGGAACTGCTGTGCATGTTAAGAATGCTCAGTCCTCTAATGAGACATTCCAAAAGTTCACACGGATGATATCACACTTTACAAACATAAATCGAAATAGCATTAGCATTATGGAGCACTTACCACCCTCATTAGCATGGCTAACTATTATTTTATTATACTCCATAGACAGTACTAATATGCTTCAGTCTGCTGCATTATGAATGGCCTAACCCTTATGAATGAGTTACTATAGAGGTAATTAATAACCACATGAATGAGCAGATATATTAATAGATTAATATGATGTGATAACATAGAACAAAACCATGATATATACAATCTGTGGAAGATTCTTATATGTCACCAAGGACTGGTTTCTTCCAAGTGATTAATGATCTTCACTGACGGACGTTGATCTTTGATCAGTCGCTAATGTAAACTGAGCTCTGGAGGTCAGAAAGGTCAGATGAGCTGCCTGCTCGCAGCCAGAGTCCTGCAAGCCCCCAGCCTGTAAGTAATGGAAGTCTGGAGTGTGTAGCACCATCAGACAAGAGGAAGCGGCAAAGATGGATGGATGAAGGCCCATCTTCATTATCACTCAATATCACACCCAGCAGGTCATTCACACATAATTACCTGGGGCTCTGCATCAAGACTCAATAACAAGAAAGAGAGTTTGATAATGTTCTCCAGGATTGGGAGCATGCAATTATTACAAACACAAAGTACATGTGGCGTATGGAAAAGACTAGATATAAGTAGGAGTTATTTCTCTTCTGACTAAAATGATTATATCTGCATTTCCACTGTAAAGTCAGTGACTCGTGTAACAATGGTTTCCTAAATAACTTTTGATCACACAAGAGTCAAATGTAGCAGACGACGCAATCTGAATACATCTGTGTGTATTGGAAGTATGAGCACTGAGTGTATTACTGAATGGTGGATGACCATAATTATCTGAAGAGATAGTAATGAACAACTCAAATTAACCCATTCAACGGTCATCTTATTATTCAGCTATTTATTTAAAGCATATTATTCAGTAACTACTATGAATTATTTAGTAACTACAGTACACCTAATAGGAAAGGTATATTGTTACGAGAGTGAGAAATGTAAGTCTGAACATGCCAACGGATCCTGGGACTTTAGGAGGTTAAACATTCTATATAGTATCTGTTAATTCATTTAAATCTGAATTAGCTGATAGACACTGTGAATAGAATTTGAGGCATGTCAAAACCAAACCAACTTATAAATATACATATACCTTACATCAGTTCCACTCTTGTCTTTCTCACCAGCTTTTGCCAGTGCTGACTTCCTGTCATTCCATTGCTTGACTTCATTGCTCTATTGTTTATGCAATTTGGCTACTTCTTCAATTATTTATATTAATTATATTTAACAGCCCACGCCATCACCTCCTTTGTTCTCTTTGTGAAGTACAAAAGAAGTTTGAAGAAGTTTGTCTGGGTCTAAGCATATGACCTTGTTTAAGGTAACACTGTACTTAAGGGTAGTGTTCATAGAGCTACATGACACCTGCATGGGCCCTTCATGACAATACCCAAGTCATGTGACGTAGAATATTGTTGATATAAGGTTATGACATTTTCTGGGTTGACTTACATTAGAACTACATGACAACTGACTTTGTAGCCCAGTGTAGTTCAGGTATGTCAGAGTTATGTAATGGTGACACGTCAAAACCAAACTCACTCTAATTTAGGGTCAGAGAAAATATACATTGTCAGTGTACTGTCAGTACATTATCAAAGGTTTTCATAAAATTTTATAAGCAGAAATAAGAACCTTACTTTAATTAGGGGCCAGCAAAATATACATAACTCTGTTGTTACAGTGTAATGAAAAACCTTCACTCTGTAACAGTGCTATACAGGAGGTTTTCATGTCCATGTTTCCACCAAGTGCCGAGCTCAGAAGACACTGCAGAGCATCTTTTAGAAGTGCTCATCTTTATTTGATTTTTCCAATTAACCCTCACATCGTTACCATTATGTGACTCTGACAAACCAGAAGTACACTGAGCTTCAAAACCAGCCACTTCGAACATAGGTGAAGGGTTACTGTTTACTATGCTGTGTCAAAATATGCATTGGCACAAAATATGCATGTTAGTACTCTACTGTATGTCACAAACGCAAGGACTTGCATACTAATGCAAGTGTTTATTAAACAATCCAAACACAGTTGACAATCCAAAATACTATAGAGACAAGAGACTAGAGAGACCCAGTGAGCAAAAATTAGTAATTAGGGAAGAGGGTAGTAACGATAGAAGCAATATAATAGAAAATAAAGGTTTAGCATTGTGCACTGAGACAATGACAAGACTTTGCAAAGAAGAGAAAACAACACAGAGCATATATACATACAGATAAATGAGTAACAGGTTATAATAACTAAAATAGATCGTGCCAGCAAGGCAGAGTGTCAGAAAACCCAGCCAGGACTGGAGGTGGACTGGAATGAGACACTATATAACTATATAACTGCTTATGCTAAACACTATATAACCGCATATGAAAATGGAAAATGCAATGAATATTATCTCGACTTCTAAGACATCATGAAACTTTCCACATGTTCTTGAGAAGATCTCTGAGGTGTCAAACTGTTTTGAAGCTTGTTTGAAAAAAGTATGAAAAACTCTATATTGCACATATGTATAATCACAACATGTAATTACAGACAGGCCAATAATATGGTTGTGATAGAAACTACACTTATAAGCAGCACTTAACCTCAGAGTATCTCATGGAAGCAAAAAAAATAAAAATGGCAGAGAGCCAGGAAGATTCAGAGAGAAGCCCACTAAAGCACATGGTCTAGACCCCTCCTGCTCCCCAGTCCAGTGAAGGACCAAAGAGGTTAATGTAACTGGCCCTTCAATTAAACAGAGGCCACAGAGTCGGACCCTACCTTTACCCAGCATGTAGCCTCACTGGGACCTGGATCATGAACACTGATCTTCACAGCACAAGCACCCGTCTGTCTGCATTTTCATAATACACACCGCTTAAAATGTTTAGGATTAAATGCAAAGAATGTTAAGTCTGGAAAGAAAAAGCAAATAATGATTGAAAACAGCCGAAAGCCAAGGAAATCCTCTGGTACTCATTTACAGCCTCTTTATGAGATTAGAAGTAATGCACTTGGATTATACTCCAGAATAGAAGTATTTACTCAAAGTAAGAGAACTTCACAAGAAATCAAGCCTTATAATCAATCTATACCTCTGTAATTAGAAAGGAAGTGACTGCCTTGACATCAAGTTTCATTCAGAATGAGACTTTTTTAGTATCTCTAAACCTTTTTAAAGCATTTACAAAATTGGCCAAATGCCTTACCATCAGTCATAAAACCACTGCAGCAAAATTAATCTAAAAAAACCAAAAAAAACATGCTGATGTGCAGAAACGGAACAGTAAAAAATGGCCTTCCCTTCACTGGATTCCAGCCCAACAAGCGGGATGTATTAGTATAAGCAGAGCAACAATCGCTAAATTATTGATTTCCTCATTAGACTCTTTGTCAGGACCATTTAGCGATGTTAAAAATGAGCCTTCATTAGCCACTTGCAGGAGCGCAACGGCCGCCTTTGATTTATAATGTGCAACTTGGTCAATAGGTGGGGGGGGGGGTCACACAGAGGCGACAGAAAACACGGCCCTCATACTGCGAGCAGCATTCATGCACGTCAACACACTCTCAGACACAACGTACATGAACACACATCTCACAAAACATGAATTGTAACAGCTGTTGGGGGTAGTTTCACAGACCCTCCTCTCAATCTGTCCACTGTATGGCAGCACTAGGAGCGAGCAGTAAGAGGGCACTAACACTTTTGCTTACAGGTATGGATGTACCAATCCGATACTGAGTGTCGATATTGGGGCCAATATTTGACGCATTTTCTGATCCAATCCACTGACATATTTTATGCCGTAAATGTGCATTGTGTTGACTGACACAACACAGATCTTGCACGTCCCCACAGGACACAACTTGTCTTGTCTGCCATCAGGCCTCTGATGATTCGCACAACTTGGCAACAGAAGCTTGCAGTGAGTCGACTCAGTTACTAAGAAGATGTCAATGTTGGATTTGTATTGTGTATTGTCCATAGTGTTTGCCCTATGGTCGGGAGATTGGGAGTTCAAATCCCGTCTGTGCCATAGTCATCTGTGACTGGGAGTCTAAAAGAGTATAAATGGCCCTACTCTCTGGGTGGGAAGGATGGCCTTCCTGTCTCCCCTTTCAAATAGAATGACACGAGCCAATCATTGGCATCTGTGAGCTCATATATACAGTACGGAGAAAGGCAGTTAGCTCTTTCCCCCACGCACGTTCAGAGCAGCAGTTTGAAAAAATGTGGTGGCTTCACGTGTCTCAGAGGAAGCATGTATTAGCCTTCAACCTCCCCGCTTGTTAGCTGTTATGCGATAGGTCAAACTGGTCTCACACTTGCAAATATGTAACAAATTTGTATGACTCAGTGCATATGAAAAGTTTCAAAGCTTAAGCTTATGTTTGAATTTGTATTTTTTTCATGAGATAAGGTTGGATAGGCTTGATTTTGTGCACTGAGAAAATGGCAAGACTTTGCAAAGAAGAGCAAACAAAACAGAGTATATATATATATATGCAGATAAATGAGTAACAGGTGATGATAATTGATTAGGCCAGTGGTTATTTGGCTGTGTTGTTGAGTGCCAGAAAATCCAGCGTTTATACATTCTCTTACAAATTCATACGTATGAAATCATGAGATTGGAATGAACTAGCAATGACTAAATTAGGAGGAAAATGAGGTAAAAATGCAAATGCTGATACACAGAGCTCTGATATTGGCATCGAATTGAAAATTAAAAAAGTGAGATCGGTGCATCCCTACTTTCTGGTGAATGTTTGAATTGTTTTATTAATCACAATGGGATACAAAACCAGAGCTGAAACTAAAATATATGGCATGATATCCAGACATACATTATGTCTAATGCTAGAATGGAAAAGAAATTACCATGAAGAATGTCCATTAACAGTGTAATTTAGTCAGAGGGTAGGCTTAATCTGTGTTAAAGGCTTAAGGCAAGAATCCACTATTGGCAAACTTCTGGTATGAAAACATTTATGCAGGCTGACGTTCTCTCACCTATGCTCTTACAAAAGTTTGTTTCCACAATAATTGGGGCATCAAGTCCAAGTCAACAGTCATCTGAAGTAAACCTTTCAAGAAAACTATATATAATTTTCTAGACTACTGACATTGGAGATTATTTGCCTTTCTTGTATTGGTCTTATACAAACCAAATTATGGTTGTCCTCCTAGAATGTGTTTTTTTTTGTTGTGAAATCATAAATAAATGAGACAAAACCAATGCTGCAGATATATAGAAAACCAAATGTTAGGTTCACTAGCACTGTGTGCACAATTGGTTTTACAGTTACGGGGTTACAGAGATAAAAATGAGAGAGAAAGAGAGACTTGAGCCAAAATGGCAAGCTGGCTTCTCAGTCGATTCTCTCCACTTAACCTAACAAGAGCGACAAATCAAGCTGATCCTTTTGCTCATTAGGTAATTAGAAGCGACCCATCTCTTCAATCGGATTCCCATCTGTTCTCTTCTCCTACCGCGCTCCACACACACAGGGGGTGATGGACAGGGTAAGAGCTCCGATCCAAAGAACAGACCCCTGGAGCTGTACAATCAGATCTGCAGAGCAAACTATCAGCAAAGTTATACAGTAAAACATCTGGGCTATTAGAAAAGACAGACACCATAACTTACACCTCATAATTGTGTAATGATTTTGGCATAAATGTTGCTTGTAAGTAGCTTTTCATCACTGGATGAGTTTGACAGTCTATTTACAGAGTCGAAGTGGCATTTAATAATGGGTTTGAGGTGAAAGTTTCACAGTAACATTATCAACCTGAGGCAACTTTGCCTTTTGCGGTCTTGTCCTACGTCCATGGATGGCAAGTGACACTCCAGCCATTGATTTTTTTCCTTGACACCTAATCTAACCGTGTGTGATCTACGACCTTATTTTCACACTAATTTCTTCTTTATCCAAGGTGATAAATACCGCCTTGACATGAGCGCTTCTTGTCTCAGATGAGCTGTTTTGTGCAACATGAAAGAACCGCAAGTGAAGTAAGGAAAGAGACAGTGGAAATGCAGAGTAAAGGACAACCCTGAAGTCAAATAAAGTCATTACATTTTAGTCATTACATACACATATAAAGACCTCTTGAAGAACTTATTCACTCATGCACTACAATGCTCTACTAACCCTGGCTACCTTGCAACTGTAACAGACACTTCAAACTAATTCATTTTGTGTTCAGTGTGCTGGAGGTGTACATCAGGCTGTCCCAGCATAGGGAGGATATTGATGGCTGGAGTGTGTAAAGGGGAATCTCGTTGACAGCTGGCAGCCCTGCAGGAGCCACTGGCTCCACGTGAGGCTACTGCTACCAAAGAGGCAGTGGGGAGGAGGGGAGAATGGAGGCCTCAAATGGAGCTGCTGGACTCCAAACGTTCTAAGCACTGTGTAGTATTTACTCAGTTGCCAGTTTATTAGCTACATCTATGACTTATTGTCCAGGTCCACCTACCATATAGGTTACTTTGTAGGTAAACAATTACTGTAGACTGTACACTTACTGGTCACTTTATTAGTCACACCTACCTCGTTGATCCACCTTTTAGGTGTTCAGTTAGAGCCTAAGGCTTATCATTTTCCATGCACAATTTGTGTTACTAGTCCTCTACCCTTCATCAGTGTTATTTTCTGTAGGCTGGATATTTTTGGTTGATGGACTGTTCCTCAACCCTCACACACACTAATATGCCACTACCATATACCACAGGGAGCTATCACATTTCACACCTATCATTAGGGACAATTTTTAATATCTTATCAGTTTTTAACAAATGATCCAAAATAACAAATGTTTAGATTACTTAGATAATGAAAAATGACCACACATACTGTGCATGTGTAGAGTGGCACTAAAAGCTTTACAATTCTGTAAAGCATGAATAGGTGTTGAGGGTTGTTTAAGCCATGAATGAGGGGGAAATGTGAGGAGATGGGGGAGAGAGAGTCCAGCTGGGATGGGGAACAGGGCCACAGGTGAGATCTCAATAAATTACACTCAGAAGTGGCCATTAATTATAGATGACATGCTGCTTAGACCAACGATTTCATCTGAAATGAGAAGCAGTGTGCGTGCCGGTTGTGCCCAGGGCTCCTGTGAAATAGTTTTCGTGTGTATATGTGTGTGAGTGTACGAAGTGTAAGCAGTGGGTCAAATGGACTCTGCTTGTGCAATGGCCTTTTGATGAGCACCCTCATTATGCTAAACGCCCCGCTCCCGCTCAGCCACCCTGCTACTCAGGGAAAGGTTAAATAGGGAATAATTTAAGGGGAACGCCTCAGGCTGCATGTGTCGCCATTAAGTGGTGACTATGTTTAACAGTTAACTGCTTCAAAAATAGCCTGAGAGAGTTTAAGTGCTACTCTTTTGTCAGTATCATACCACTGATATAAGCAACATATACTTGGATTTAACTATGACTGACATGGTGGCAATTAGAAGGGCAGGCACCAGTTATGCTGAGCATCTACACTTTCCCAGATAACTCTTTTGGATTGCGTGCTCTGCACACTGACTTTAAATCGATAAATATGTATTACTAATGATTTGTCACATAAATGCATATTGTGCTTACAGTATGATCGCATGATGTGGATGTTGACTAGGCCTGTGAATCCAGACCAGCAACCTTTACCAACAGATTTAGGCTTACATAAGACAACAGCAGAGTTCAAACAAACAAAGGCAACTGAAAGTCCTTTTCTCAGATTTCTTTTTTAACTCGACACATCTCCGAGGTAGAGATTAGCCTATAATTACACGGCAGATCAGTGACAAAAGGAACAGTGTACTTTAACAGGGCTTCACATTGCCACCAGCGGACTGATCGTCCGCTTTTAATCCTCGACCTCATTATCACCCCCTGGTCCGGCTGCAGCAGTAAATTAATCTATCTGCAAAGTGTCAAATCTTCTCACCTTCTTCCTGGTAATCACCCGAGGTGCAAATAAAACCAGGGAGCCGGGTTGACTCAGGGTCCATCATCAACACGATCCTCCCACGTCATAATTAAAAACAATCGCCTCATTATTTGGTTGTTCATTAAGCTGATCAAATGTGTCTTCGCTAATGTCATCCGCCCTACAAATGCAACAATTCTACATTTATAAATAAGCAGATTAAATAGACTGGATAAAAAACTCATGCGCTGATGAAAAACATCAGTGAGAAGGAGAACAAAGCCAATTAAGCTCAATTCTTTCTAGTGACCCAGCAAATGACGGCTTTAAATGTCACTGAGGTTGGAGACATGTCATTATCAGCTAAACAGTATAGTTATGAGCTGCTGGGGAAATGAGGAAATTGGCTTAACACAAATGTACCACAGGCTGTTGAATCCTTACATGTTAATCAGGTTACTGTTGTAAATATATATATATATATATATATATATATATAAAAAGTGTACAGTAGCAGTATGTCATACTTCGCTGATATATACGTATTGCAGCAGCAAATCTATATGTAGCAGACTCTCTCAGTACAAGAACTTCATATATGTTTTGCTTTCTGAACAAAATGATATATCAACTAGCATTATA
This sequence comes from Olivaichthys viedmensis, assembly GCA_028565825.1. Lineage (NCBI taxonomy): Eukaryota > Metazoa > Chordata > Actinopteri > Siluriformes > Diplomystidae > Olivaichthys > Olivaichthys viedmensis. Next base: position 16,023,970 of record JAOUQW010000047.1, on the reverse strand, counting down.
GTTGATGTGAATACCTAGATAAATCCTACAAAATTCTACAAAATCCTCAATACCTTGCAAACTATATTCATGCATTATTGAGAGAGAAAGGAAAGTATGTAATAGAAAGATCCTAAACCCATTCCCTCCTGTGAATTATTTATTAAATTCAAATAACAAATGGTATAATTTTCTTAAAATATCTCAATCATTTTTCAAAGATACACTGGTATAAAACAAAATCTTTATGACCACAAAGGGTATGCATATGCATTTCTCCCTCTTTCCAGTGCATTTTCACTAACATCCATTCTTCCAAATAAAATTTCACAAACACATGTATGTTTGTACATTTTTATCTTTCCATCAGCCATCCTGAGGCTTTACCATTATGTTGTCTGCTGCACAATAGGCTCAGCTGACATATATGAATATGTGACTGTAATTATAATCGGATTATTAGGAGACTCTCCTGAGCGCTCTTGTGTCATCACCATGATGGACAAATGATGTTAAAATACCCAAGCAAATTACCTCAGCAATTACTCCCCATCTCTAGTGCTGACTTATTGGGACATGAAATGTTAATGGCAGAATAGATACGAAATTTGTACATCATTAGAAGGTGAGCACATTTTGAGATAATCACAGATGTTACGTTTCAATCAAGTAGTTCTGCTGTAGAATAAAATGACTAAAAGGAGCCAACCGCTGTTTCACTATTGCACCCCTATCTAGAAAATAAGCTGCTCCCAACAGAACAGTCATTGATATTATCTAGCTATGTACTTTTAATATCTGAACTTTTTAATAAAACCACTTCCTGAAATATCTGTTGATTTGTATAGTTTTCATTGAAATGTGGCTATGAAGAGTATAATAACTGTTGTCTAATGATGCCACCAGACCGATAATGTCATGGTAAACAAAAAGTAAAATAAAATGAAATAATAAATAAATAAAGCGGCAGTGGTTAAAATTCTGTGCTAGTGACCAGAAGGTTGTGAGTTTAAATCCCAGGACTGCCAGAAAACCACTGTTGGGTCCTTGAACAAGGCCACAGCTAGATGCTAAGATTGATTTCTACTTCACTTGTGCATCACTTTGGATCTGTCATATGAATAAATGGTACTTACATACAAAAAGGTATTTTGCTTTCCACCCACCGATTTAGACACACAACCTTATTTCAATATACATTCTCGAAGGTTCTTTGGATAGTTAAGGGTTCTTAGATTTCTCAAGGGGTTCTTCTTGAAACCCTCTCTGATAAGGAAATCTTCTGTTCTAGGGTTATACATAAAACCATTAAAAGTTCCCAGACAGGGACAAACCAAATAAACCTTTAGGGTTCTGGATTTAGCCTTTTTTAAAGAGTGTAGATATTTTGTATCTATCTTTGGTTGATTTATTGCAAAATGAGTATAGTCTTTATGGATTCCTTAAGGATTCTTTGGATGGTTAACGGTTTTGGTTTTCTAAAACGGTTCTACTTGGAACCTTTTATTAAAAGGAAACCTCCTGTTGTAGGGTCCTACCCAGAACATTTAACCCCTTATAGTCCCAGCTTAATATTCAGTTATTCATCTTAAAGCATATTCTTCAATAACTACTATGATACATTCATGTAACTACAGTAACTCTAATAGGAAAGGTTTGTAGTTATGGATGAATCTCATAGTTGGATCCTGAGAGTTTAAAGGGTTAAGGGTTAATCTTCCAATTAATCTTTTAGGGTTCTTGATGGAACCTTTTTTTCTAACAGTTTATGATACTTGGGTAAAAGATTAAATATTTTTTAAAACAGTTTTAAAACAACTTAAAATTGTTTTTTTCAAGATAACGTCTGACTCACTGGTATAAAAAGAGCAAGCTAGTTACTGAGATAAAATGCTGTACAGTATATAATGTATACGGTCAAAATGACCGATATGGCCTTACGAGGTAGAAATACTCAGAATCTGTTTGTGCTTCGTAATATTGAT
>JAOUQW010000047.1:15986614-16013006 GCA_028565825.1 Olivaichthys viedmensis | reverse complement strand
TGAGCAGAAAAGCATCTCAGAATGCACAATGCGTCGAACCTTGAGGTGGATGGGCTACAAAGGGAGGCCCTACCCAGAATTAGTATAGTATTCCTAATAAAGTGCTCGGTGAGTGTATATATGTGATACTCCTTATTTTTTCTCCTTACGATATCAGTAAAGAACGTATGTATGTACCTATCAATCTATCTATTGATCGATCTATCTATCTATCTATCTATCTATATATATATATATATATATATATATATATATATGATTTATCTATCGCTCTATCTATAATATCTTATGGTAACTGCAACAGGTAACTATATCTGGTAAATGCCTGGTACATACAGTCGAGTGCAAAAGTTTGCATACCATATGACAAGTGGAAGACATTTAATTTAAAGCAACAAGACATTTAGTTTGTTAAGTTTCACAGATGTTCCTTCATTTTCACAAGTTACAAAAAAGGTCAAATAGTGTATATTAAGATATTAATAGTGAAAAAAATGAAATGATATCAGTTCAAAAGTTTACACCTTCCTTTCTGAATGTGATTTAAATATTCTCTAATAACTTGTATGCCCACCCTCTATAACTGCCTCCAATCTCTTTTACTGTATATCATCTGAGCAGCTTTTGAATCCTCTCAGTTGACATATTTGTTCTAACTCTGCCAGATATCATACACTGGCTTATTCAAATCAGGTCTGGAAATCAAGAGGGTCATGACAAAACTCCTTTTCTAACTACTGATCTGTTGAGTTGTTGTATTATTGCAGGATACGCTCACATTTCAGTTTTTACATTTTAGAATAAAAATGTTTTGAAAATAAATTGTAAAATAAAGGTACATTTTATTTTTTTCCATTCAAACTTGGATGCAAACTTTTGCCATCAACTGTATGTAGACAATTTGACATTTTTTTTCTTCTCAAACTTGGCTACATGTCTCGAACACCTGGGTAAAAAGCCAAAACATCTGGTAGGGTAACATGTCTGCCACTCCACCAGTCACTCACTTAAAAAGCAAAGCCTGCTCAGATGCTAATTAGATCTGCCAAGACGCTGCTCAGTCCACCGTCTTCCGTTCCTTCATAATAATAACAGCGGTAACTGAATGAAGAGGCTTTACATGGTAGAATTGTGCACAAAATAGGCCTCTCAATTACTTTCCTACTAGGACGTGCAGGCATGGAAAACCACATTAGACTGCAAACAGACGACTGCTCACATGAAAGGCAACTTTGGGGATGTTTGAATATGAAGAAACAAACACTTAATTTGCCATAATCATGTTAGGGATGCCTGTAATTGACAGGAGCAGTGCAGGGATCTGTGGCTCTGTGGTTGGAACCCATAACAGCCAGTCACCTTGTTAATGGATGGGGTATTACGTACACTTCACCAAATATTAACAAGGTTATGCCAAGCCAAGGTCGTCTGGAATATCAGCAGAGAAAGAGGGTTAATTTGAGTGCAACAAGTCCTCTGTCTCTTTGTGTTGCACATCAATACATAGCCCCTCTTAGCCAGTAAAAGCTTCCCAAACCGTAAAACAAATAAATCAATAGTTCACAATGAAAATGGCTCACAAGGTCAAATAAACAGTACCTTTTGTGTACCCCACTCTAACACAGCAGTACTTATTCAAAAAATAGAAGTGAATAATTCAAAACATTCTCTCACTTTCCACCAGAGTTGGCATGAGCAAACACCATAGCTATTTAATGCACCATAGCATTTTTTCATATTTAGGTTTAGGAATAAATTTATTTATGGTTAATGAGTTTTAATCTCACACTGAAAATATGAGAGAAATCTAACCTTCAATTGAAGTAAATTTATTCTAAGAAAAGAAAAAACCCTTATCCAAATCCAAAACCACCTATGTCACAATTATTGGGACCCCTAGAAATTCTTAGGAACAAAATGTAACTGAAGCGTGTTCCCATTTATATTTTACTTTTAAGTTCACCTGAGTGTTTAGAAACTCTTAAGCAGTCATCTATGACTTCCTGTTTCACTGGGGTATAAATATGAGGTGACACAGGGGCCAAATTCCTTTAGTCATTCATCAGCATGGGGAAGATTAGAGAATACACAAATGAAATGAAACAAAAGTGTCACAAAAGTACCTGTGGCAGCAGGGGCGTGGTCGAGCGTCAGTGGCTGACGGAGAGCAGGGTCACAGCGAGGTCACAGGTACTCGCGTGAGTGCTCTCACTTGTGGATGATTTCTGGCTTCTTATTTATGTGCCTCTCTATCTTTCAATAGAAGCCGGATCTCGGAGAGAGAGGAGCACACCAAAGAGCGGAGCCTGAAAAAGAGCCGAACTTGCTGACTAAAAAGTTAGCAAGTTAAGTTTCGTTTTCGAAAAGCCTGAAAAGCATCCCTGAAAAGGTTTTTATTTTTATTTTTCAAAATAAAAGCTCAGCTCGCAAGACCCGGTCAGCCGTCTGTCCTTTCTCCACTGCCCGCCGTCCAAACGTTACAGTACCTTTATAAATCAGGCATATCCATGCTCATATCCACTGTTAGGGCAATAATTAAGAAGTTTAAAATAACCGGAACTGTAATGAACCAGTCTGGAAGAGGACGCAAGTGTATTTTGCCCCCACGCACAGTGAGAAGGATCGGTAGAGAGGCGAAAATTTCTACAAGGATCACGGTTGGAGATTTGCAGAAGATGGTAGCATTTTGGGGTCACCAAGTCTCTAAATCTACAATTAGATTACACCTCCATGCCACCAAATATTTGGAAGGTGTGCCAGAAAAAAGCATTTTCTCTCATCTAACCACAAACGTAAACGCCTGGAGTTCGCTAGACGCTACTAGAGAAGATCAGATTTCTTCTCACTTCCATCATATCACTCTGTCTTTTCAATAACCCTTTGTTCTTCTTTTCTGGTCATCTGAATTGCATACTCACAACATATTAGCATGGAATATTCTTACACTTAAGACAGCAGTGCACTTAAATGTGACCATGTCCCATGCATACTAATGGCAAATTCAGCCGTTTGATTGCAGAGTTGCCTGGTCATGTGTGTGTGTGTGTGTGTGTGTGTGTGTGTGTTTGTGGACATGACACTATTGTTGGTATGCATAGGGCAGCCTCGTGCTCTCGCTAACATGCGTCTAGTATTACAAGCCGCCTGCAGCACCGAAAACATCCTCGCATTACTTTGTTTTCTCAAGCGGCTGTGATGTTGGAACTTACCCTCTAATAAAGACCATCTATAAGGCAGAACCACTGAGAACAGGAGCCTCCCTTGCATGAGTTATTCAGTATTAATAGCCTGCAGCATCAGAAAACACAATCTATTGTAAACACTGGACTGAACTCAAACATACCCAAGTTAACATTTATATAAACTGTTAACCAGTGGGAAGTCAGCAAGAATGAAGAGGCATCAACAGGCAGACCAAGACTGAAACACTTGGAATACGGTTTGCGAAATAATATGTTGAATGACACACAGTAGGGTCCACTACTAAGAACTATTCCGTTATGAATAATTAATAAACTTTTCTCAAATTATATTTCTCAAACATTCTTCACTAAGTCAAAAAGTTTATTTGGTAACACCAGTATAGGGGTCACATATTAGACATTATTCATAGCTAATAAATGTGCATATAAGTAGTGAATGAAGCAGTTATTTGGCAATATTATTTAAAACAATTAAATCATAATTAACAGAGCTTATTCGTTTTTCATTTAGTGTTCTCATATTCCTACCTTATATTGTAGGTGTGACAATAATAATAATCCTTAATAACTACTGTTTCTGGAAATGTGCAGGCTATCTACTGATTAGTAAAATGATTGTAACACTCTAATTGTGCTATCAATCCACTGTCCAAGCACAAGACATTTATAAAAAAGAATTCCTTATTAATGACTGCTCTTAATTGTATGTGTTCAGTACACAGCTCTATTTTACAGTGCAAGCGCCAAAGTACTGGTAAGACTTTAACTAACTACATTAGGGGTCACATACATTTCTAGAAGCAGTAGTTGTTAGGGAGAAGCAGGTACCACCTACAGTATAAGGACACAAAATAATGCACAAATAAGCCATTAATGTTGCCAAATAACTGCTGTATTCACTACTTATATGCACAGTTATTAGCTATAAATTAATATGTGACCCCTGATGCTGAAGTGTTAGCATTTGTTCTTATTGAAATCAAATAGCAATGACAACACATTACACATAAAGTCTATATCAGGTGTTAATCAATAAAAGATGAAGATATAAACACTGTTAGGAAAGTGCATGTGTTACTAATTAAATTAAACATGTGACATCAAATTAAATAATAATAATAAAATATGCTAATGGTGCTGCAACAGGATATTCAGATATAGTTTCATGTCATTTCATTTCAAATAATGTATTCTTGAATATGTCAGTATCAAATTTTGTATTCGTTTTTAAATAAATGGTGATATATATAGGCATATATATGTGTAAATGGTGGTATGCAGCCCGATTATACACTTGTCAGGGTTTATGAAGGTACTGGATCTTTTGACAGATTCCAAATATGTCAAGCAATGAACATATTAATAAGCAATGATTAATTTATTCAAGGCAAGGCATCTAGAACACTCTTTAAGGTGGATGGCTTTCTGTGAGTACAGCATTGATCACAGTTTTTCTTTATACTTCACTTCTGCCTCATTAGAACAATCACACGGTCAGGTCATATTTGGATCTCATAACTGAAATCAATGAGAAGTAGAGTAATATGGGCTTGGGTTAATATGATCAGTACTAAACCCAATTAGCTCTAAGTGTGAGGCAGAAGGCCACCAGTTCAAGGGAGCCACCGTGCTGACACTCAGGGTAATGAAGCTTCATGAAAATAAAAGAAGGCACGATATACTTGCATATAAGCAAATTATGAAATTCATTGGATCTGGCAATATGTTCAGTGGAATCTGATCTCATGAAAAGAAATTATGAATTTGAACGAGCAAGGGTGGTGTGGCTGAATTTTGTTCGATTTCATATAAAGCAAGGTGTAAGTAATGGTGCAAATTTTAACTCTAACCTTAACTTATAACTATTAATATGAATTTAGTCATTCGAATTGTTACAAATTTGCAAATGTAAGACCATGCTTGTTTAGTATATCTACTTCTTCCCCTGCTTTCTAACATTTTAGCGTTGACAAAAACCTAGTGCACTCTGAACTCCTAATCTGTATAGTCAATTATAAAATTCTCTACTTTAGGTCCAAATTGAACACTTTCTCTGCAATACTACATGAGCATTCACTCTATTCACTCATCCCTAACCTTGAACTTACCAAATATCAGATCAAGCCTGGAAAATGATTTGCAAAAATAAGTCAACAGTCCATAAATGCTAAGTACAAAATTTATAACAGAGATAATATTTTCCACTCTCGTATTCCTACATTTTGAACAATAAATTGATCTTATCAGTCATCTTCAGTAAACAGGACTAAACTAGGGCACTGATGGCATGTCTAGAATATACTGTAAGTTGGTTTACTGTATGGCTCTGGCAGGGTTTACTAGAGGAAAGAGGAGGACGAGGCAGGCAGAGGTCCACGTTCAAGGCTGAGAGTGAGAGCCACCTTCCAGTGAACTGTGACACAGATGAAGCACTTAAAGTGAGACCCGTCGAAACAATCCCAGCAGGCCCAGGTGAATTAATGAGGCCCCCCCGTCCAGTGAGGAATGATCCATTACTTCCTCTAATTATAAATAATAATCCTGATTATTACACTGGTTAGCCGCCACCAGCTGAGATGGATAGCCCAGGACATGATTTATCTTTTCTTTTTTTTTCTCCAACACTTTATACCCAGTCACTCCGGCAGCAGCAGGCCACTGTGGTGTAAACTAGGAATCGTACAAACTATGATGTATGAGCTTCATTATCAAAACAAGAGTTAACTGTAATTCACTGTGTTTTAAGGTTTTTAATTAGAAATAAATGAACAGAACAGACAGTCTTAGAGTACAATATGTACACTGACTGTATGATAGTACATGCAATTGATTTTCACGTTTAGGTCTTGAATTTATTCATTTAGAAAAGTGGGAAAATGGAGAGCGCTGCAAACACACAGCACTCACCTGTAAACCCAGTCCAGCTAATGTCACTCTGTATTTTTGTAAGGCCTCCTGATCTTGAATATGTCCTGATTGTGACCTGACAGAGGTCAGAGGACACAAACATCAGTAGACATCCTTAATTGATAAAGCTATCCATAGGTCCCTTTGGGAAAAAAATGTGCCATATACCCTTTACTCACAAGAACCAATATAGAACCAATATAGTCGGATAGTAGTATGTGATCCTCCAGTTTAAGCAGCCTAATTCTGAAGTACACTTATTGTGAAATACACATATTGTGCAAAGCGACAATAAAATAGTAAAATTAATAAAACAGTTTTGTTTTATGTTCTGATCAGTGAGGGTGTCTACTGATCTTACAATGGGACAATTATTGCAAATGCAACATCAATATGGTTATTATCAAATGAATAAACTTAAAGAGACTGAAATGCAAAATAATGTCTTGCAGCCCCAATGAAGAATTTTTCCAACTACATTCCCAGCAGCACAACTGCTAAATTCACTAACAGCATGGGAAAAATATCTATTGTACATTATTAGCTATTGTAGTGGACCACTATTGATACTGAAATCCACCTGTTGTAGTAAACAAATCAGTCTGGCAGTGGCACCTGATTGAAACTTTAATCTGTTTATCATCTGATTGAATGACTAATGAGTTTTTCATTCTTTATTGTGCTGCAACAATTGCAATCATTTGTGGATTGTGCTATCAAGAAGGAGTAATGTGTATGAACTAAAACATTCAACAGTCATCTGACAGCAGACACAGTAAAGTCCTGTGAGACATTGATGGTGTTATAATATTTATCACCTGCTTGGACTGTTTTCGTTAACCTAAAAACCTAAAAGATATATATATATATAAGTGTGTATGAGCAAAGAAAAAAAAAAAAGGTGGACAGACAGAGCTGTTTATGTTGTATAGTTATTTAGGCACCTCTTTAAACCAGGCTAATCTGGTAATTAACAATGCATACAAAGAGAATTTGTTTGGTGTGTAACCATGCTGCACTGCTGATCTAAGCGATCTGAGTTTTAAACACTACAATTAGATGCATCTCACTGTTTCTCCTGCACTTGTATTGTGTTGGTTTTATGTATAGTGATCGTGGCTGAGCTACACAGCGTTTGTGCACAATGTAAAAAACATGTAATAAATAAATAAATAAATAAATAAATAAATATTCATGTATATCATGAACATAATTTTTTATGAACATTTATTGGTACAGTCCTATGAAAAAAATTAACAACAATGAATTGTTTTCTTATTTATATTTTTGCGTAATTATTAAAATCATTTCTGAAAAGTTATTAAGTACTTCAATACCTTAGTCCAGATAAAATGGACAATTATTGCATTAAATGTAATTAACCGATTTTATGCCTTTTTAGAATATAAGCTTAAAAACAACAAACCTATAAATTCCTAATTTTCTCTTGTCGCGTGCATAACTGTTTGTGCACATACATAAATCCAATGTGAAAAAGGCATTGCCTGATATATATAATTTTGCTTGTAAGGAATCGATAAGTTAATTAATTAATAAGCGAGTAAAATCACTGTTCACGTTGAAGCGTTGATCTCGAGCCTGCTGCTGACGGACAAACAGGAGCAGTAGAGGTCCCGTCTACTGAGTCTGATTAGTTGCAATATAACTACAATTTTTTTTTTGTAATAACACAAAGGTTTCAATATGCTATCCATCAGAGAGAGAGAGAGAGAGAGAGAGAGAGAGAGAGAGAGAGAGAAGGTTTGGACATTTATTTTTTTGCATTGTTAGGTTAACTGTATGACAATGTGTTGTTTTTGAAGTTACATAGCCACAATTTAGATAGGCAGTGTTGACAAAAAAGTATTAAGACTATACATAGAAGAGGAAAGATATTACACAAGACATAGAAGAAGCCTGGGATGGAAAAAGCATGGGATAGTTTAAGTATAGGAGGAATTAGTAATTCTGTTTAAATAGACACCTTGTATAATGTTGTAAATTTGAAAAATGGTCTTATACTAAAACTACTCTGTATAAAAATTACTGGTAGCTGTGACATAAAGGTCTCAAGTGGCGTCTTAAGATATGAAAACCAAATTAGTAAAGTTGGTACGCCATCTAGAGGCCACGCAGCGTTTGTAGATTGATAAGTTAGAGAAGAGCACTACTGCCACAGTGTGGCAAGGCACATCATCATTTTCGTCAATATCTCTTACAAGTGCAATATACTGTAGCATGTTCAAGTCTGCAAGGATTTACTGTGGAATTCCACCGAATATGTAGTAATCAAAGTAAACTGATTAAAGCATTGACGGCACAAAATGCCCACATTTGAAAAGTATGATGAAAATAAAAAAGGGTCAAATGGTGTGTGCCATCTCCTGATATATTGCACCAAGGTTTGCTTTTATTTATAGTTTCTGGTTTTAACCTATTTTATTTGAAAGAATAAAATATGTTATGTTATGTATTGTATTGTAATATAACTTACTCAAATCTCAGAAAACACACTGAGGGCGAGAGAAAAATCTAAACTTAAGACACAGAAACTAAGAGAAATGAAACATTACAAATCAAAATATTAAGCAAACAATTTCAAAATCACACAAAACAAGTTTTAGAAATAAATATTAATCCATTCCTTTAACTGTCATGTTCTGTTCAGGTCAAAATGACCCACTTTCTATTTTTATTAAAAGCAGCACAATAATAAAATGATTTTTCCAACATAAAACTTTTTGTGCTTGGCTCAATTTCTCAACGCAACTTGACAAGTAATGACATTCTGAGAAGAACAAGGTGAAATACATATTTAAAAAGTATTTATCTATGTAAATATGAAACAAAGAGTGATTTTAGTATTCTCTTTTATTTGCACTTGGAGCTTTCCACACACAGCAGCTATCAGCAGGTTCCCAGGCGTCTGTGTGTGTATTTCCAGAAATACTGTTTATATTGCTCGTAATTGTATATTGTATAATTTTAAAATCAAAAGGCATGGCCTGTGTCAATGGGATGTCCAGTGGTAAGTAGTGAACAGAGAACAGGGACACTACAGAATTTGATCAGAGTTTGTGATCAGTTTAAAGACTGTGGATTAGGTGCATATGTAGGCAGATGGAGGTAAAAGCGAGGATAATTTTCACCTGTACAAGCAACTGAGTGAAAGATGGGAACAACGTCGGGAGGCTAATTAAACTAAAGAGAGCAGTCTGTGATACATACTGAATCTGCTACACTGATAACAATTACACAGCTTGAGCAACTGCTTTCTCTGTCTGCAGCCCCATATTTCTCTCACAAGGAAAAAGGGAGCAGAGAAATGAAAATAACACCAGCAAACCAACCGATAGCAGCACAGACACGCACTATTAGAGCTGTTAAAGCACATGGCTGGGATTTCCTTCAGTAGTTAACATGACTTAAGTAATGATATACTTTAGAGGGACAGCGATTAATGTGTTTAGGTGTTTGCACAAGGTGGGCTCATGAAGTTCCCTTTGGTTAATGTTAACCCTGAAAAAAAAAAAAAAGAAGCTTGATTACCCATTATTAATCATTTTATCTTCACACTGCTTCGTCCAGATGCGCAATGCGCAATTATTCCCACTAGGGTTACAACTTGCAACAAAACATAAAACATTTAACAGAACTGATCAGTTGCTCCTAGGGTCGGATGTATGGTTACACACAGTATGGTTATTTCCAGTCATTTTTATGTCTTTACCAGTGTCTAAGTTTTGGATCCAGTTTATTTTACCTGTGGAGCAGCAAAATTGCTGGCTTACTCCCCAGGAATGTAGGAATACTCCCGAGATTTTCAACCTAATCTCTATCTACCGCCTCTGTAGTGTATGTGCGATTACCACAGAAAAGACTTTTAACACGTTTCCCTGTACTGAGAAAAGAACAGAATAACTGTAAATAAACACAGGGTTCTAGCTTTAAGGTACTACTAGACCATGGCCTATTCGTACTAGGGAGAGAATATGTTTTTTATGGAGACTACAAAGCACTTCTGTAAGTCGCTCTGGATAAGGGCGTCTGCTACATGCTGTAAATGTAAATGTAATGTAATGAATTAATTATCACAGCATTACACAATGTCAGCAAACACAAAGTTTGATTTCATTGTGCATTTGGCATTTTGCATTTGCTAATTGGTGGTCATAAGTTTTTAATAATTCATAGCTACATAACCCCTGCATCTTCAGTGAAAAACTAAGGTAAATTTGGACACCAGGTATGTTTCTGTTGATCATCTACATCTGTGTGAATTTGATTTCTTCCCTTAACCCTTCCTTTAATTTACTGTGTGCTTAGTTGGCGAAATGGATTAATGGGCGTGAACCTGAATAGAATGTGAAAAAACAGCAAGGAAGAGCTGAGACAACACAGCTAATACTCTGAAATTATCCAGCATTTTTTAATTTTCTTTCTCAGCATCTCTCACATTTTCACATGTAGCTGTGCAGCCCGACTCAGCAGTGACTTACTTACACACTGTAACATGCAACGAATGTGACGGATGTGATGGCCGAGAAGAGGACAAAGCAGACTTAGAGTTATCAATTATTTACAATATCCTCCTCCCTGCATATGAAATAAGTGGCTCTCTAGTTAATTGCAATGCTGCTTAGAAAGGGGTGTGTTTTTCCAATTTCTGAGAAATGCATACCAGTGGAAGGACAGTTGAGTTTTTCATTTGGATTCATTACATGATTCATAGCAACATTATTGGATTCCTTTTAACATTAATATGATACAAATTTTCATGTTTAGTAAACAACAGTTGATAATTTTTCCTCATAGTGATCAAATTTGGTGCTATCCTCTATTATTGGAAGATGATTTAGAAATCAAACCTGAATTTCTGTAAAGCTTCAGAAGACAAATCACTCTACCAAACTGACTGATAAACAGGTTTGTAGTCAGGGTCATAGTCAGGCTCATGTATACATAGTTGATATCCCAAAGCTCACTGTGAAAGGATTAAAGGCAAATGGACATATTATCTCATTTTAAATTGATATGCAAATTCAACCTCAACACTGAGAATCTGACAGGAAATGAGATCATATTTTGTACAGCCAGAGTAAGTGATAGCAGTTGTAATGTTGAGGATGAGTGTTAATTAACAGTTAGGCCTCTGTGCATGGTCAAAGTTTGTTTTGGCTCTTCCGTAAAGTTAAACGTCACATACCCCGTCTGGTTCCAAGCCCTTGACTCATGAACGAAAGGTTATAAAAGGGTATAAAATTATGAAACATTGCCTGGTGGTCTATAGCAACTTTGGAGTTTTTCAGAACCATAAGTGAAATGTTTTGGGCTGGTCACCTCACCCCACGGTGTTGCATTTTACTCACTGAAGACAAGATTGAAGGCAAAAAGTCACAAAAAACAAGTAGGAACTGAAAATAGCTGCTTGATAGGCTTGGTAGTGAAACAACAAGAAAGATACCCATCATCTAATGATTGTCCATGTGTAGCAGATTTGATTGTCAATAAATTAAATGTATACTGCAAACATTTCACAAATAATGCAAAATCCCTATATGAACTATACTGCATTAAACCTTTATGGTCATTTGAGGAGGTTATATTTCCAGCCTGATGGATATAAAACCCTAGCTGCTTCCTGGATGCTAGTGTGCTCCTACAAAACTGGTATGTGATCATGACTTATTTAGACTCTTTCTGGCAGCAAATCATTCGATTTGTGAAGTAAACTGTCTACCTTCTAAATGATCATGTATTGCTAGTTAGCCTTCTTTAATTCACACGACTGTATCATTTGCAGTTTGACTGGGTTCTTTGTGGCTGATGTTTGCTACAAAGTAAGCACTAGCACTTACTCCAACCCTCATGTTTAGCTGTAGCGCTCTCTTCCTACTTCTTCCTACAATTATCTTCCCCTTGTTTCTGGTCAGTTGATGGAAACTTATTCTTGCAGTAGTTATATCACTGACGGCTCTGTGCTTGGATTGTATCCTCACTTGTGAGTCACTTTGAATAAAAATGTCTGCCAAATGAGGACAATGAATCTTACTTTGGCAGAAGTATTTAATTTTTTCCCTTCTTTTTATATATTAATGTTCTCTTTGAACATCCAATCTAATGATGTGGCTCATCACAAATATATTACGACGGCTGTATCATATTATATTTGATTTTACCACAGTGAATGACTTACTAAAAAGAACAACATGTTAGTTATTATTAGGAATATATTGATCCATCTACTAAACTGGACCGGATAATCAAGTAATTGTGTTTTTCTGTTCGTCTCAAACCACAGTTGCTAGTCATTAGCTTTAACTACTCTTTAGAAGATCTAATTTCATAATGATTGTGTCGATCAGAAATGGAGAGATTATCACACTAATACCAAGGGTCAGAATAAGGTTCAGTTTTCTTTAAGTGCACAAATACAGTATGTGCATGATGGACGCTGGTCTTAGATCATGTGACTGGACCCTTGTTTATAGTTTTCATCTGTGTGGTGTGCCGTCTTTAACAGCATTAGCTGAAGTGATCCAGTGTGTTTCTTTCTGTTACCCTCTCAGTGTAAACTAAATACACATTAAAAACATTCTTGCTTCCTTAGTGAATGTGCCACAGTTCTGTTGCCACCTTGTGGTCTGTTACACAGTTGCAGGTTCAAATGAAATGAAGTAGGTTAAACCATTTATTTTCAAAGAAGCAGTAAACAATATCATTGAAATGAACACTAGAGTAAACAAAGTAGGCGTGGGATAATATTCAATATTAATTAATATTACAATAAATGTAATGAATGGAAGGCATTACTGTGCTGAGGAACAGGACTGGGAGTGAACACTGTTCCAGCTCGTCTTGATTGCCAATATTCACAGTAAAAGTAATGTTATCACTGCTATCCAAGAATGCACAGGGGTAAAAACCAAGAGGTATAAGGTTCTAATAAAAAAAACATGTTCACAGTTAAAGAATGACTTGTGCCTGTTAACAACTTAGGCCTAGTTTATAGAAAGCATCACATGCTTGAGGATGATATTTTTACACAACACTGTACTTTATGATTCTCTGTGCTATCATTTTATGCTAATATTTGGGCTACAAATCTTTTTAGGAAACTCACAAAAAAAAAAAATATATATATATTTTTGAAATTCAGATATTCATCCATCCTAATTAAAAGTGTACATATAAAGTGTACCTTATTAAATATGAACAGATTTACAGAGTCATACACCAAAAACCTCAGACATTAATAAAATCTTTTTTTTAAAAGTAGTATATTCTCATTCAAACACCTATGCTGTTGTAATATTGAGAACTGTGTATGGTCAAAGTTTGTTTTGTCTCTTCTGTAAAGTTAAATCTAAATTTTCTACAAATTAGTAAAAGTAAAAAGAATCAGTGAAATATATGTTTGCGATACATAATAATAGTGAAATGGTAGAGCAGACAATGTCATTGGAATGTAAATGTGTCTAGGACATTATTTTATTCATTAGTTTGATGTCATTATCATTTATTATTTTTTCCTTATTCTTTTTTTATATAAACCCAGTTCACTCATAGAAAGTTTCTGGTGTCGTAGGTCCATGTTGGTAAATGTTGAAAAAGTGCTATATAAAATCAAGATTATTATTATTATTATTATTATTAGTAGTAGTAGTAGTAGTAGTAGAAGTAGTAGTAGTAGTTGTTGTTGTATTACTGTTGTTGTTAATAGTTTATTTATTTATTATAATTATTATTTTACAGTTGATATATAAGGCTAAATAATGTCTTGTACCTCACTAGTAATTTCCCAGATATATTTTATATATTATATTATAGTCCATATTAAGGGACTGCATATGTAGGATATTTAGAGTATATAACCTAATTAAAGAATGCATAGTCAAGTCAGAATACTGCATAACAAAATATGTTTTGTTTTTGCTCATTTAGCTTTGATTCAGTTGCGCTTCTCCTTCTCCTTCAGCTTGGTGAAACACTGCAGACCCCAGTAGATTGCAGAAAGAGTGGCAAAAACCTGGATAAAAAGATGTTTAGGTCAAAATGCTGTCACGGTTCTGTCATTATTTCTGCAGTGAAATAACGTAAAACGTGACATAAAAACATAATGATAAACTTGATGTAAATGAAACAAAGAGCACATTAAAGATTATACTTTGGTCAAATCCGTCAAAGTTCAAGACCTGTTTAGAGGAACACTGAAGGTATACAGTTACAAATCTATTAAAAATACATTTAAAATCTGTATTGCTGTGTTTCTGTAACAATCAACATGCAAAGGGAAAAAAGAAACATCACAAAAGGTTACGATCAAGGCCAAGAATCTCCCATGATGCAACAGCTCTATGTCAGAAGGTTAATGGCACTGGTCACTGAGGAACGAAGCCAAAAGATTCTGCCAAAAAGTGTCCCGGGCGGAACCGCCACTCCTCCCCTGTGTTCTAGATCATAAACTGCATCCGCGTTCTTAACTCGGGCCAAAAGCGAGCCCTGTCCATCACGATTCCTGCTGCTCTGATGGGAAAGAATGAGAGTTTCCTCAAGAGCTCCACAGATGTTTCCCTCTGAGAGAACAAGAGACAGAGGAGCAGGGCCTGAAATGGCCCTGTGATTCCTGACCCCCCGTTACCTGACACTACCCATCACGGCCTTACGAGTTAAAAAAAAAAGAGTCACCTCAGATTTTGATTGCAAAAAAACATGTTGTAATCAAAGTAGTCTTTCAACAACCAAGCAGCTCTGATATTTAGATATATCTCATCTGGTCTAAGGTCTAAGGACTAAGGATCACAGTCAATTGCTTTTAATTTAGACGTCACTGTATTTCACATTAAGAGTTAAAGCTACACTTTAAATGCATAAAGGTCAAAGATGAGACTCGCCTTTTTTGAATCCAAAGGCTGTTCATTTTACAGAAAATTATGTCTAAATATTATATAATATCATTCCACTCTTACTTCTCTGTTATGTTTTAAAAGTGTTTACAGGAAAAGTACATATAAAAGGAGAAATAAAGTTCTAAAGTGCAAAATTGTCATTCAGTCTAACAGTCTGCATTACAATTTTAACATAAAAAAGCACCATAAAAAGTCACCATAAAACAAATTAATAAATTTTTGCTGTTTTGAAAACCCTTTTCATCTTTGACCCACATACAGTGGCACAGAAATCTAGAAATTTAAGTCAGAGCTTTGTAGAATATCACAAATTACCATAAGGATGTGTTGTACTCAAATAGGTAAGTTCAGAAAAAAACAGATGCAATACAAATTGCTTAGTGTATTTGTTCTTCTAGCATATTTTAAGGGACTTACATGTGAAGACATATGGGATGCATATGTTTGCGATGGTTTGATGCTGTAGTCATTTTCACTTGCTGTGTGTTATAAATGCCAGTAAGGCCATGAAGGCTACTGATTTGTTTTAATATTGCTGCAGTTTGGACCATTTTTTGAGCCACATGCTCAACACCTGCACGCATCCATGCAAAACACACACGTATTAAAAAACACACACACACATGGAGGGGACGTGTTGGAGAGTGGAGGGTTAACTTAGCGTTGAGTCCAAAGTCTCCAGAGAAGCTGCTGACTGAAACGAAAACAAGACTGAAGCACTGCTGTCAACTCTGTGATATACAACTCATAATAGGAAGTTTCCATCCTATACTGTCCATATGGACAGCCAACATACACACTGCTTTCAGACTGAGACACAGGCATTTCTGTAGCATGCATTAATGTGGAGCCCTTTGTTGGATTAAAGAAATACTCCATCTTTTTTCAACCTAACGTCTATTCACCACATCTGTAGTCTATGTGTGATTACAATGGACAAGAATTACAACACATTTCCCTGAACTCAGAAAATTATGGAAAAACCTGTTGACTTGAAACTCCCTTATAATGGAAGTCTAAGGGCACTTGTTGAACTCAGTCAATACACATTTAAAATACATCACTACATATAATAATTCAACTCTTTAAAATAATTCAAAACTATAACTGTTAAAACTCTAACCGTAAAGGTCTTAGGATGAAACAGACATAAGAGAAAGTCTTACCAAAGCTGTCCTTATGTTGTTTTATCCAACTTCCCAACACTGGAGTAATACAGTAAAAGGTAGTTCTGGTTACTTACACTTTCCTAAAGGTTTTGTGGGATCCATGCGACCTACACGACGTACACATAACGCATAACCACAAATTCTGTGTTCTAAGATAGTAGTCCCATCACTGAAAGGATGAATTATACAGAATTAGAGCTTAATTAACAAATACCTTAATAACAAATTCATAAAAGTGTTCTACAAAAATATGTTTTGCATAAACATGACGGTGGATAAACTATGAGGTGAACAGAGATTAGGTTGGAAGTCTTCACAATTTGAGCCTCCTATCACCACCCACCTTTAAGTAAACCCTAAACCCTTGGCTAAAGACCATTAGCACAATGACAATGCATGTCTGAAGCTTTTCTGACCTCAATCACACTAGTAGTAAAAAACTATTTCAGATGCTTAAAAACCAGTCAGTGACTCCAGGAGTAACACGACATCATAAGATATCCTGTTGCCTAACAGACGATGTAGAAAAGATGTAGATATCTCACACAGCTTTATAGCATGTATATGCTAGTTATAGCTTCCCAGACCAAAGACTTTTGTTAAGAAGAAACTAGGAACTTTTTTTGAGCTCTAAGTTCAGCTTTATATTGTATGGATCAAGGTGAAACTCAAAGCATGGGTGGCAGTGGTGGCCCTTCTCAAAGTTCCCCACACGAGGAGCAGCTAGCTCTCTGAAACCGTGTCTGCAGAAGATAAATCAGGCCGAAGGAGCCGCGCTGGGCCAAATTATCCCCGCAGCACTTTGATGCAGTAATGACGGAGGCCGTGGCCACGGTGTGCACGTCTCTCTAGACGCTCTGTAAACCACTTCAGTGGGATTCCTGAGAGAAGGACAAAGATGGATGGCTCCTGTGGGACTTGTAAAAGACCTACAGTGGTCGGTTTAGCATGCTGAAACTGTGGCCCAAGCTCCCTGAAGTGCATGCACACACACACATACGTTTAGTGACCTGTTACAACAGAGGCAAGAAACACAACAATGTAACTCTTGTGAATCTTCACAATTCATGTGATCTCAGGATAGCACATTTTTGTAAAAAATGAGCACAGAGTGCTCATTTACATAAAGTGTGATGCAATTCTCATCATTTCTTCAAACAGGGTAAGTCATTTCATTTTTACCAATCAGGTGGTAAAAATTGCAGCATAGAAGACAACATTTGTGGAGATATATTGAGTGCAAAAGTTTACACCCCCCTTGGTCTCTGGGTAATATTTTGTCTACAGCCTAAATATTACAGAAAATTGAGTCTGAATCAGCAGTTATCTGTATCTGTATTAGTAAGCTCAAAAATTTCTTTTTTTTTTCTATTGACATGCCCTAGTTTATTTATTTAAATGTGCCTCATTAAGGTGTCTAATGACTTAAAAAAGTCAAACGTTTACTTTGTTAAGTCTTATTTGAAGCATGAAAAGTTCAAACTGTCTCAAAGTCTCAAACAGTTTTCTGTGAACTTATAAGTCAATGGGAATCAGGAAAACAGCTTTCACAAGGCCTAAAAAAAAGACCCTTCACAGAGAAGGGCATAAAAATATATAAAAGTGAAAGCCTGAAAAAGTCCTTGGAGGTAAGTGGAATAAAATATATCACATTCAGAAAGATCATTTTTATCATATTTTAACATACAGTGTTGGACAGTTTTTGTTGTTAAATTTTGTGACATTGAAAAAAGAAACTGTACATCTGGGAAATCACAGGAATGTCGGCTGATCATTTAGTTACGCATCTTTGTACCATCAGAATTAGAGATTTCTTGTTTCCAGTATCAAGACACTTCAACAGCAATGAACAATTAGCATTGCTAGGTGTTTCTTTGGCAGCAATGAAATGTGGAAGCTTAAGGAGAAACAATTCATCTACACTCTCAGAAATTTGGAACCCCAATACAATGAATGTTATACTTTAAACATCTACTATTTGTAATATTAACTTATTTCACCTTCA
Organism: Olivaichthys viedmensis; assembly: GCA_028565825.1. Classification (NCBI taxonomy): domain Eukaryota; kingdom Metazoa; phylum Chordata; class Actinopteri; order Siluriformes; family Diplomystidae; genus Olivaichthys; species Olivaichthys viedmensis. The sequence goes on along the minus strand of JAOUQW010000047.1, from coordinate 15,994,813 downwards.
GAAGCTATTTACAGCTTCAGAAGCACTAGGCTTGCACAGCTGATAAAAAAAAAAAAATTGTCCAAAATGTCCTGTTTCTCTGGAAACTTTGCGTACTACTCTGCAATTTTACTTGCTTTACATTTATTATTGAAGTGCACTGCACTTCCTCCCTGGATTATTATATATAACTCTGGAAAGATAAGACCGTTAATGTTCGCCCCATCAGTTTAATTCTCACTTCATATTCTGACAAATGGAGGACCATATTAAAAACCTGTAGATTCCAGTTTTACACTGAGTGTGTCAGGTGCCGTGGAAAGATAAGGCCAAGCTGTGCTGAGTGGTGCTTTTGCATGGAGTGACCTTGATAATATTGTCATAACCTTTTTCCTTAAAAATGTGGAGTCATTCTTTGTAAACGTATAATTATGTTCCTCCCTTGAGAAATGAGGTGCATAAATATTATCTTTAATTGGTAAAAAAAAAAAGCAGGGGATGGAAAGAACTCAGGATCTAATGTGCTAATCTGTACTGAAAGATTTACAGCTCTGCATGATACTGTGTGCTTTTGATAGACTGTTATTTTCATCATAATGCACTTAAAAAGAATTTAAAAAGTGCAAAAAAAGAAAACTAAACTGTACCTACTTGTTGCTAGGGTGGTACCCTCAAGGGTACATATTCTGTACCTTTAGTATGGATCTTTTACCTGGGAAGGTGCATGTAGTGTACCTTTAAAGCTTTACTCTGAAAGCTAAGTAAAGGTACAACAGTGATCCCTAAGGTCCAATTATGTACCTTAATTCATTTTCAAAGGTACACTACATTAGTTTTTCCACATGTCCAGGTAAAAGATGCATACAAAAGGTACTTATATGTATATACAGTATACTGTATACATATTCACAAGCATGAAGTTCAATTAGAGGAGAACTACATTTGATAAACTATACACTCTTTTATTTATTAAAATGGTGGCTACTGTCTGAGAGAGCACTGAGAGTGTGCTTGCTGAGAGCAATGAGAAGTTAAGACTCTTTTCGAGACAGGTGTATTTTTATTTGCGCTCCTCTTAAATTGCTATGAGCTCACCACTCACAGTTTGGAGAGAAGCTCCCTTAATTACTGCTAGGCATGCAACGTCTGGAACGTCTCATATCCCAAACCCTCAGCCACGTGTGACATCATTTATCCGCAATTCAGGCAAGTCCACGTGCCACTTCAAAATGCATGTATGTGTAAACAAGTGTGAAAGAGCGTGTGTGGGTTAAGCGTGAGAGCGTAAGAGACGGGTGTGCTTGTGTGTTGGGGGTGTGACCTCGCCACCTGAGTTTATGGGTAAGTCCTGCTGCTTTAATGAGAAACTCTCTCAATAATGAATACCAGCCTGTGGTTTAAATGCCACCATATATCACAAGAAAGACGTCTACTGTACTGGTCCTGATATATGACAGGCAAATCAAAGGTGCACTTTCAATTCACTATTACTAATCCTCTCTAATTGTTCTCAAAAGTCTACAGCATAAAACCAAGAACGATGGATTTACAGTTTATAGCATTTTTTATTTTTTTTACTCCAGTCCCGGGGACCCACTGACCTGTACAGTTTTGTACGGTATGCACCTCCAAGCACCTGGTCCAGCTCATCAGCTAATTATTATGCACTTAATGAGTTGAGTCAGATGTGTTGGAAGCAGGAAACAATGGCAGTTGAAAAGTCCTGGTTGAGAGCAATGTCTTAAAGAGACTTAAAGATAAATACAAGGCAAGAAAGTTGAAAACAAACATGCACTTTAAATAGCTAGACTTAAAATCATTTAGATTGCTTCAACAGCCAAAAGTGCCCACACCTTCACCTTCATCAAGAAATGAAAACACGCCCCCCACACCCTCCTCCTGGTAAACCAATGTACTAACAGAAGACAATTGCATAATGGAACCTAATAGGCTCTTATATTTTATGATGGAATAACACTTGCCCGTCACACGTTCAATGCTCACTCAGATTTTCCAATGTTTTTTGTTTGTTTGTTTATTTAACTCTGCCATGTTTCTTAAAAGAGTAGTATACTAATTCTCCCAAAAAGAACAATAAAAAAACACATTTAGGGGTTTAGGGGGACTTAAAAGAGCAACTCCAATGATCTACATTTCTGTTGTCTTGCCCCTCTTCGTCAAACTCCTTTTGCATCACCTGCTGCTGGACACCATGGCATAATCAAGGGTGGGTCTACCATACAAGGACGCTCTCCAGTAGAGTACTTAATTGGCAGTAGAATATAGACAAGTAAAAAGCAAGCAAAAGTGACAATGAGATGTTGTTTTGCGCGTTGACGTCATATTTATGTCGCCAAGCCTAAATTCATCCTCAATTCAGGATAAATTCATCTTGCTCGCCCATATGTGCAGCAGTTTTGCAACAAGTTACATTTTGAGACAAACACATCAATTACCTTTGTAGTTATTTATTTTAAAATATATACCAGTCGACATCATTTATCCCTCCACTACCTGGGACCCAAACACAATCCATTTACAAGGCCTGATTTTTTCTGTTTTCTTACTTGCTTGTGTCAGATAGATGAGCGCAGTGATGCATTTTAACAGATTCAAAAATAAGCTGTGCCCCTAGTTCATGGTGATGTCATGGCATTAAGTCTTACGTCAACCCATCAAGTTTTTTTGTAATACGCTGGTAAAGGAACATTACTTTTGTCTACACTGAGATGTGATCAAAATAAGAGATAATGAAGTTTCAGATCATGTTTTTGTCCATTTTTCTACAACTGGACTAGGGTTGCTCTTTAAAGCACACAATAATTTGAAACACATAGCCCACCTCTGGCCTCATTAAATATTTGATGGAAACTCTGGTCACTGTACGAATGAACGCACTTGCCCCCTATACTGCATGTGGGACCCTTTCTCAGAGCTACACTCTTTTATTTCTTTCAGATCTGCAGGGAAAAAAAATTTGTGGGTGTTTTAGCACCTACGTCTACAGATGCATGGTCGCAAAATAAAAGGAACAATTCAACTCTCACGTGTGAATCTCATCAGCTCTCTCCAGTTAGCCACAAACAGAGCTAATTGATTCCAGAAGTGTTGCCTCTACTTTAAGCAGGGGTGGAGAAAAATGGAGAGATGGAGAAAGTGAAATAGAGAGAGGGAGGGATGGAGGGTTGGAGGTGCTGGTGTAGTAATGAGTGGTCAGACGCGATCTATAGCCCCATCGCGAGAGTCAGAAACACATGGCAATTTTATGGTCAATTGGGCCATGCATCTGGAGTTATACATCACTGTAGTGTGTAGTGGAACCTGGTGTCAGCTCGCACACACATACACACACACACACACACACACACACACACACTCGGAGCACACCACAGATGCACACTGTCAGCCATTATAGGCGGCTGTGTGCTGTGTGCTGATACGCTCCATCTATACTGCTTTACAGCTGAACCACACACTCACAAAGCACACGCCTACACTTTGCTACCATTAAGCCACCGCCCGCCACTTTCAGTAACCCTAATTAGGGCAATTTAGTATGACAACAACTTGTTTTTTTTACCACTGTTGATCTATATAATATGTACACAGTGCTGAATTATGCATTGCAGATGTTTAAGTCAGATTTACCTCTGTTGAAAGAGCTAGTAGAGGCACCATAGGGCTGATAAAGCCAAACATGTGGAGTGCCATCATTAGTAGGCAGCGTAACATCTCCCACACAGCAGCATTAGGCCTGCAAAAGAGGAAAACACACATCATCATTCTGGTCGTCTAAGGACGTTTTCACACTTGGCCCGGACACAAGGCCGTTTGCGCAGAGAGGACGGTACGTTTAGTCGAATAGAAAAGGTGTTTTCTAACCCGGCGGCAGTCTGGTCTACTTGAAAACAGTGGTCTCGGGTTTGCTTCAAGTAAACCCGGGTGCAAACCGCACCATGTCTGAAAGCAATCCGTTCCCTGGGTGGGGCGCCGAATAATGTGATTGGTTGAAGTTGAACGTAAACATGTTACTTCCTGTTTCAAGTTTCACAGCATTAGTGACGTCCAAAATTGTGCAATCAAATCATGGTTCGGAAGGAATCCGTCTGTGTGAAAACCCCAAACAAGCCCAGAATCGATCCTGGGTGCAAACTTGACAATTCGGACCAAAAACAGCCAAAGAAAACATAGCATGTTTATGCCTTAATATGGCCATGCTGCTCTCTTTGGCTACAGAGCTGACAGGAATTGACATCAGTCGTAGCAAGTATCATGTTATATTACACACACATACCATTTTTCATGACTTCTGATTCCCAAAAAGTTCTATTATTGACCAAGCAACACACTGTACATAATAAAGTGTCATTACCTTCGGTCTATAATATACCCCAGGGTGGTGAGCGTGAGTAATATGTATCCAGTCATAAGCAGCACAGTTGTTTGAGACAGCATCTAGAGAAAAGAACCAGAATGTAAGTACGATATGTTCTCGATACAGTACCAGTGAGTGTCAACTCTGGAGCACAACCCTACACCAAATCCTACCCACAGCCTCATCATGTTTATGTGCTTTATCCTTCTAATCTAAACTAACCAACAAAAATCTGGAAATGGATTTATTTTGAGTATGATAAAGGTCAGCTAACATGAGCACACAGAAAACTGCAACTAATTCTGTTTGATCTATAAACTTAGAAACTGCCCTCCTGCTATACATGAGTAATGTTATAGATATACATGGCTGATGTTTGGTGGATGTTTGCTCTCTACCATATCTACCAAGTCATATATAGGGGCTCAGAAAGATTTTTCTCCTGGGTACAGTACAACTCTGTAAGGCTTAGATATATGCAGTGCAGCTGGGATGTCCATGCTATATGTTATATGTTTAAGCTTGTATCATTGTGACATGTTCTCATATTCCTTAGTTTCTTGGATGTGTTGCCTTAGATCTTGGGGTAAAAAACTGCTAATGGGACACAGGGAGACACCATTTAGAGGATTCTGTGCTTCTAAATGGCTGTTGAGTAGCTGGAGAGTTTTACGATTCATCTTTACTGCAAGTCTTGAAACATGTCATTTTCCTGGACACTTCCTACTACAACTACTGTCTGTTGCAACATTGTTTGTTCCATTGAATGCTTAGATTAAAATATATTAAGAAATGTGAGGTGCACCTGTACGTGTAATTTTAAAGCATTAAAAATAATCTATTAGCCTCGTCCTCCCCGGTTGGTGGCTGTCGTGAGATAGGAGAGAACTAGCTAGTGGGTGGGAATTGGCAATGACTAAATTGGGAGAAAAATGGGGTAAAAAATTATTTTAAAACAAACGAACAAAACAAAAAAAACACAAATTATTAAAAAAAATGTTTTTATGACACTATACTACTAAAATGGCCTCGGAACAGTTCTACACCTTTGCCATTATTCAGTATGAATGGATTTATGAATATGCATGAATATGCAAATTAGAACGCCCTTATGACAAACATCATCCTGCCATCATACCCCCTCCCCCCTTTCCCAGCACTACCCAAATTGCACTATGCTATTAGCCGTACTGCGTTATTTAAAAAAAGGCAAGAGGCCACATTAGGAAAATCCAACCCTGTACGTTTAAACCTCAGACTTACTCTGAGTCCAAAAAAGAAATATCTGTTCACTAAAATCATGGAATCATTGACATGTCAGAACGTTAAGTTATTGACTTGCCCAATGATACTGTACAACTGTACTGCATTTTGCTGTAGGTAACAGCAGCACATATCTAGCTGGCTAGTTAACTGCTAGTAAACTTGCTTGCATTTCTTCCATGTAGACACAATTACAGTATCTAGGTCTCTATTTCCATCGTCATATTCTCAGTGATTTATTTAACAGTAGCCAAATCTGTCAATATGTACAATATCAAACCAAGATTATGTTCATGAATAATACTAGTTTAGTTAGTTAGATGACCAATTTAGCCTGTTCTGGTTGCCATGTCACCCTTTAATAATTTGCGTATCGGACTGTGAAATCACAAACTGAGCTCATACATAACGCCCGAATCAGTCTTTTACGGAAGTACAGAGAAAGTCCCTGTTTTAAATATAGAAACATGAATTTAGTGCTGTTTTAACAAATTTTAACCAAATACCAAACTATCTAATTGGAATCTGCCATTCAAGAAGAGTAAACCATTTGGAAATCGTAATTTAATTAAAAAAAAAAAAAGTACAGAAAGAGTTTGATAATTGGGCGGTAATTTGAAAAAGGCATGAGAGGACTTTGGGGGTTGTGGCTTCTCATTCATAAACCACGTCAGATGGTTAGGCTTCATAAGATCTTTGATAAGCCCATGATGTTTCTTACACTACCAATGTGTGACATTGCCCAGGTCTCAGAGGGAACTTTGTGAAAACACTGTGAGTCAATTCTCTGAGGTCTGCATGCTAATTTCTAATTTGTCCCGCTATCCTATTTCAACAATAACACAAAACCAAAGTGTAGAAAAAATTAAACCATCTGGGTGTTTTCTTAGTCCCTGCAGTCACGGTCGAAACTGTGTTAGTGTTTCTACTCCTCCCAAGGCCACTGAGATTTAGTTACTAACGTTATCATCCTCAATACTATTCATTTTAGCACAATAAAGTGCACGCTAATCTACAATGTTGGTTCTGCTGAGTAAAGCAATTAGTGTTTCAGTAGTGGTCAGTTCCTGCAACCTCAATAATTAACAGCAAGTCAAACAACTAGCAAGATTGATAGTCCGATATGGGTGATGCAATTGAGAGGTAACTCGTCTGGTCCTAAAAGTAAATGTTTTTCTAGCTTTGAAGTACCACTAAGCTGTTCTGTAGCATCACTTGTCACTGCAAATAGATGTGCATGGTACATAGAGGTATAAATACACACTTTGACATTATTTATTGCTTGGCCCGAAGGCTTTACTTTGTTATTTTCTCTGGAAAGGCTGACTGATGCAACAGTAAGGCTTTTCAGGCGATGGGAAATGGTTGACTTGGCTCTCAGAACGTTTGTATTGGTTGTTGGACCACCGGCGGCTGTTTTATTGGTTGATGACGGGAGGGAAGGGAGGGGGAAAGAGGGATCTAGGGATTACTCAGCGAGCCACAATCGAGAGAACACCACAGAGGTAGGAATCACAGGAAGACCGGCTGTTTCATTTCAGCAGGGAAGCAGGGTGGGTCCGCAAATTCTGGCTAACCAAAACTATGCCTGGGGAACACACACTTCCAATGATACCAACAGGAGAACATAGTGTCTCTGAGTTTTTTGTTGGGGAGGTGGAGTGAGATGGAAAGTAATAGGCAAACGTTGCTTAAAAGTAGCCTGTCCCTACACTCTAGTGAAAAGTCTTATAATTGAGATAATGAGAGACCAAGTCTGACTGATGTTTGATAATAGGCTCTGTGTTGTAGTATTAAGCACTGAGCAAATTAAAAGCTTTCAATGAACCATTAAAGACAATGAGAGATTTGCATGTGCATGAAAGCCTCAGCATAGGCGAGGGCCAAATCTTTGTTTTTCTACTATCAACATTTAAGGTAAACCAAGGTATTTTGAATCTCTGTGATACAACACGTAAGCTTTTGGTACTTACATATTGTGTTGCGAATAAGTTGTTGTAGACACCCAGCACAAATAGGAACTGCACATGCACATATGCTTGAAGTGCAGGCGACCATTTTGGATTGTGTGGCACCTCCTCTCCAGTAACCTGAAAAGATGCAGTATGTTTATGATATATGAATATTATTCCAGTAACAGTTAATTCTCCAATACCAATAAAACCAATGCACATAGGAATTGCACAAGTCACTTTTGAATGACCCTTTATTCAGTCCAGTCACTAACATTTAACTTGGTGAAGCAATAAGGTGTATCTAATACCTGTAGTAGATCCATGAGTTAAATTGGGTGGGAGTGGAGGGGAGCTGAGCTCCACCACCTTTGGTTTATGTGAATGACAAACAAAACTGAGCTCCGGTACTTTAGTTTGATGGAAATGTAAATTATAGCATGGCATAATGGTGATAATAATAATGATGATGTAATACAGTTTCACACTGCTTTATAGAGAAATGCTTTCATTCTTTGCTTTTTGTGTATGGTCGGGCCACCAAAGTGTAGTTAGTTAAATTCAGACCTTAGGACAGAAAAAATATATATAAAAAACTTGTTTTAATCACATTTCCATGATATAAATGTC
>JAOUQW010000047.1:15971369-15986514 GCA_028565825.1 Olivaichthys viedmensis | reverse complement strand
CTCAGTGAACAAAGCTTTATGTATTGGTCTTCTGATGGTGTGCTCACTTTTGGTCTGCCTGATCGTGCTTTGGACACAACTGATCCAGTGTCAGAAAAGTGTTTTAGAGTGCCATACAGAGGCAATGAAAAAAAATCCCAGATTTTCAATGTGGTCTCAGACTTTGGGTCCCCACTGTACATTGAATGGTACTGTTCCTACATTGTTGGCACCCATGAAAGAACTAGGGCTCCCTCAACTCCTAAATCCCAATATAATCCCAGAATAGATTTACTTACTGCATTTACAATGCTTTACAACACTTACACTTACAACTGAACTGCATGCTTACAGTTGTGAGGAAACTGTTTGGAAAACCTTTGGAATGATCTGGAATGTCTGCATGTTTGGCTCCTAAAATGTGTTCCAAAAAAGTCATGATAATAAACAAGTCAGCAAAGAACACACACAGCATTTTATCTTGCCATATATTTGCTGAACAAATGGTTTAAACAATCAAGACTATTGACCCAAGTGTATGTGAACCTCTACTATAAGGACCTCATGAAAGGAGGCTAATTGGAATCAGGTGTCCCAGTCGATTCAGGTGTGGGTTTGACCACTTCCATATAAAAACACATAATTTTGGTTACCAGGTCTTCACAGCAAGTGCAATATAGACCAATCAAAAAAGAAAAAAGGGCATCAGAAAAAAATGCTGTTACACCTTATTAGACTGGAAAGGCAAAACAAAACGATTGGAGAAATTCAGCACCGTTATTCTTCTTCTGCATTTTGAAGATCCGTGTAAGTGCATGTTGTAGAATTCTTAAACAAGTAACAAGAACACTAAAATGACAGATAAGACTCTGCAAGCATCTCTTGCACTTGACAACATCTGTGTTCATGAGTCAAACTTAAGAAAATCGCTGCACAAGATTGCCGTTGATGGAAGCTTACCACAGAGGAATCCACGGCTCTCTAAAAAAACTCAGTGCTGCCCAGCTCAAATGTTCTAAAGACCACCTGGGATATTCCGTTCCACTGCTTGAAAAATGTTCTATGGACAGATGAGATGAAAGTTGAAACTTTTTAGTAAATGTACGTTGTGCAGTGTTACGCTTGGAGAAACACCAAAGCCTGTGAATCATGGAGGGGCTATGAAGGTGTGGAGCTGCTTTGGATGAATTGCACACACTGAATGACCAATGACTTTCAAGTTCATGCATTTATGGAAGAACTTCAGTGTCTGTCTGAAAGGCTGGGTGATGCAACTGTCCCAGTCACTCCCAACACGGCCACCATGGACATTTTAACTCCACACCACCAGAGGTCCCCATCGCCTGAATATTGACTTTCATTGCACTCACCTGACACTCATCACTTCCTCGTTAGCATCAATGTTTATAAACCCCAGTTTTCAGTACACACATTGTGAAATCTTGCCGTTTACATGTTTTTCTGCAGTCTGAGTGTTCATCTGGTTTCGACACTTTTTTGGTTTCCAACTACTGTTTTCTGCCCTGCCCTCTGGATTTGTTTACCCTGCGGACTGATTCACTGGATTTTGACCTGTTTGCCTGTTTATCGACCATGAGCCTGAACATCCCTGTATTAAATAAATAACTGCACTTGGATCCTACCTGTGTCTTCTGGGTTGTCCCTGACAGAAGACTTCACCATGTAATGGATCCAGCAGAACTCAAAGCCCGCCTGTTGTGTCAGGAAAAGCGGATGGAGGAAATGCTCCAACTGATGCAGGCTTACTACCAACCGCCGGCAGAAGCCCTCCCCAACATGGAACAACCAGCCGCCCTGGCACCCACGTTGAGTCCTCCGGTAGCCTCGGCCGCTACTTTTATTGCACCGCCAGAGCGATACGATGGCTCCCCTAACCAATGCCAAGGGTTCCTCATGCAGTGTTTGCTTTACATCCAACACCACCCGGAAATGTTCCACGCCGAGACTGAAAAAATCCACTTCGTCATCTCACTGCTAACCGGAAGAGCACGAGACTGGGCTACTGCGCTCTGGGCTCAGGACAACGCTTTGCTCACCTCCAAATCGCAATTCCTTTCACAGTTCAAGGTGGTATTTGACCATCCAGCTGCCAGTAGGGACATGGGATCACAACTCTGCAAAATCCACCATGGAACTTGTTCGGGTTCTGCATTTGCCATAGAGTTTTGCACACATTAGCAGTGGGCAACGGCTGGAGTGATGGGGATTGAACACTGATTTGCAGACGGAGCTGGCGTGTAGAGGGAGTGACCTGACACTCGAACAGCACATCCAACTATCAATCCCGCTGGATAACCTGCTTCAGGAACATGGTAGAGAGTCGCCGAGCCCCACTTTCGGTGCGCCTTCTGCTCCTCAACCAGAACCCATGCAGTTGGGACATGCGCGATTAAGCGAGGAAGAACGCAGACCGAGACTACGAGACCGTCTGTGTTTGTATTGTGGCCAACCTGGCCATATGAGACTTTCCTGCGCCCTGGCTCCTCCGGGGCCCCCAAGGTGAGTGCCTGTATGCAGTCGCCACTCGAAAACTGCACATTGATACTCACTGTCTCCATTTCTTGGTCTGATAAAGCATTCTCTTTCAGCCATGATCGACTCCGGAGCAGCCAGGAACTTTATCAGCAAGGGACTTATTCACAGACTCTCCATCCCCACTACCATACCCATCGGGACCGGGGGAGTTCGTCACCAAACAGCCCCAATAACCCTGCTTGTTATCTCTTCCTGCAAGGAGTACATTGTCCTGGGGTTTCCATGGCTGGTCACCCATGACCGTCTCATCACTTGGAGCAAAGGAGAGATCATCCGATGGAGTCCAGACTGTCTCGAACACTATTCTACTCGAACACTACTATTCCAGGCGCACATGAACGAAGTCCTTGGGGATATGCTGGATCGATGGGTCATCGCCTATATTGATGATATCTTGGTATATTCTGCCAATATGGAAGAACACGTTTACCATGTCCGGTCAGTACTGGAACAGCTCTTAGAAAACCGTCTGTCAAAGTGGAAAAATGTGAGTTTCATCTCCTTCCTAGGCTACGAAATGTCTCCCCACGGCATAGCCATGGATGACGCTAAGGTACGAGCAGTTATGCAGTGGCCCCAACCAGCAAACATTAAGGAAGTACAAAGGTTCCTGGGGTTTGCAAACTTCTACCGGCGGTTCATACGTAATTTTTAGTTCTGTGGCAGCACCCATCACCCAACTCCTCAAAGGTAAGCCCAAAAAACTCCAGTGGACAGTGGAAGCCACCAGGGCATTTGAGTCTCTTAAACTCCGGTTCAGCACTGCACCCCTCTGACGTCATCCTGACCCGGAAGTGCCTTTTGTAGAGGAAGTAGATGCTTCCGAGACTGGAGTCGGAGCGGTCCTATCTCAACGCGTGGGTAGTCCACTACAACTACATCCATGTGCTGCCTTCTCCCACAAGATGACACCAACGGAAAGAAACTATGACGTGGGTAACAGAGAAGTCTGAGCCATTAAACTGGCATTCGAAGAATGGAGACATTGGCTTGAAGGCACCAAACACCCCTTTCTGGTTCTCACTGACCACTGGAACCTGGAATATGTGAAAGCAGTCAAGAGACTAAACCCCCATCAAGCCCATTGGGCTTTGTTCTTTACCAGGTTTAGTTTCACCCTAACATACCTGCCGGGTTCCAAAAACACCAAAGCTCACGGCTGTATGAGGGGAAGATGGTCCCACAAGCTCCTGAGCCCATCCTCTCCCATTCCTGTATCATGGCTCCTGTCTGTTGGGATATTATGGAAGACATTCGCAGAGCCAGCACTGCTGAACCTAGCCCAACCACCTGCCCACCTGGGAAGGTCTTTGTCCCGTCTCCCATTCGAAACCAGGTCATTCAATGGGTGCACACGTCCATCACCTCACGACACCCCGGTGACGATAAAACCCAGAGACTGGTGGGCAGCGCCTTCTGGTGGCCGACCCTTCTAAGGGATGTCAAGGATTATGTTGCTGCCTGCTCAATGTGCGCCTGGTCCAAATCCGACAGGCACCTCCCGGCCGGCCTTCTGAAGCCATTGCCAATTCCCCAGCGACCTTGGTCCCACATCGCCATGGACTTCATCACAGACCTGCCACCGTCCCAAGGTCACACGACTATATTGGTCATAATCGACCGTTTCTCCAAGGTCTGTAAACTTCTTCCACTACCGAAACTACCCACCTCCTTCGAGACTGCAACATGGCTAAAACACAGGAGTAAATCAACAACACAGTGGCTTATATATAAGAATCACCAAGTTGTAGCCCTGACCTCAATCCCATGGAAATGCTGCTAAAGCAGGGAAACACCTCAAAAACATACATGAACTGAAAGTGTTTTGTAGAGATAAATGGGCTAAAGTACCTGCTGTGCAGAACTGATCAGCAGCTGCAGAAAGCATTTTGTTGAAGTTATTGCCAATAACGGCGTGTCGACAAGTTATTAAAAATATCATTGACCTTGACTGTTTAAATCATGTAAAATGTTGTGTGTTATTTGCTAATGGAGTCTGTCTTGATTTATTATTATTATGATTTAGATCAGAATTGTGCAGACATCTTGATATCATTTCAATGGGTTCACAGCCTTTTTGTCTTTACCATATGGCCCAAATAATTATATCACAAATCTATATCTTTTATAATTCTTCCACTTTAACAGACTGTAATGCCATTGCCTGGAGGCAAGTCTGCATTTATTTATTTTTTATCAGGGCTTGTGGTTGGCCAAAAAAAAAAAATCAATATTAACCAGTAGGACACTCATATTATTTACCTGGCTTATTCTTAATTTATCACTTTGTTTATGAACTAGGAAATGTTTATTACAATGAGTAGAATCAGAATTATGTTTGGATTTTTTGAATTTTCAAACCATTTTCAGATCAGTTATTTATCAAGCAGGATTACATCATTCGTCACTAGTATATGTTAAAAGATATCACAGAAGACCATACTGTTCAACTCAGTATCAGGTGTTAATAATTACAAGGCGACAGCATTTAACACCGTGTTGAAGCAAATGGACATTAACATATATGAGCATATTACATTTTTTCAGATAGCTAAAACCTGGATTTGTCAACCTAATCTCATGAGAAATTTGTATGAATTCGACTGAACGAGGGCGATGTTGATAGATTTTGAAAGAAGTCGTAAGAAAAGGTACAAGCACTGACCTTAACCATAACACTATGTATTTTGAATGTGCAGTGAATAAAACCTTAAATTCATTTTTATGAATTCTTTAGGCAGTCACATGTGGGTTTGACCATAGTCCACTGCTCTGCTTTTCCTCAAAACTCAACTCCTCCAGCACGACCCTCCCGCCTGTGCAGGAGTATGAACAGGCATAGCCCAGCTCTCCTAGTCCAGCACCTTTCAAAGTATTTCAGGCAAACTCCAACACTCGCCACATGCTCTTGATCACCAGGCCCTCTTTTGAGCTGCTTTAATTGCAATGTGGGGAGAGAGAGGCTTTGTTTCATGTGTGAAGTGAGAGTGGCTAAATATGTGCCACACACACATCCCCGTTTCAAAGCAAACCGCCGCTGCTCCTGTTGGAGAAACTTCAAAACCGTGTCGCCCGAGTCGTGGGCCTGGCTTTTGAGAGGCCTCACAAAGCTTTGCTTTTTAAAGCCATGTGAAAATTGAGCTTATTGTGCTTTAAAAGCATTCAAGACTTTTTTTTTGGCACTAGGCTATACTTGTAAAGTGTGTCTTTTCTATATTGGGAGTCATTGTGAAGACTTTTTCTGTCACTGAAATTGTAGGTAGAAGATGACAAACAAGATTAAATGCATTTCATGTACAAATTTTAGTTCAAATTCAAATTTGAACTACAACATAACTGGCCTTCAGCAGTAATTAATCTTAATTAAGTAATTAAGTAAATTACAACCGTAAAGAGAACTACTTTCAGAAAATTCTTGTATGGGAACTGTCCTCTATTAATTAAATTACTGACTTGTAAAAGTTAAGATCAAGACCTTTTTGTGTTACTGAAGGTAAAGGAGATCAAATTAAATAAAATAAATAATCTGATAAAGCAGAAATGTCTCCCACCGTGGGCAGCTCTTCGGGGTCTCCTAGTCTCGGTTTGCAAGGCGCCCAGCCTGGACCGTTAAAGATGATGGACAGCTTGTGTGCAATACCATCTGCGTTGAGGAACTGCTTACACAGGTATAGGTAGTACTCGAACTTCAGAAAAGAAACAGAATAAAGAAAACAAAACATCACAATTTGGAAAATCATTTCACAGGGGTACGTGTGCAACAAGAACTCACAGTGAGTGCATTCACAGAAACAAAGTAATCTGATAACTGCAAGAGATACGATTTTGGCAGTAATCTGTTCAACGTGTTTTCAAGGACTTCAATCTGATAACGGGAAAACCTAAGTCTACATGAGACACTGAATAATCTGATTTATTTTAATAACGTAGTCATTAACAGAGGTGGATAAAGAAGCCAAAAACCTTATTTAAGTAAAAGTACTGTTCCTTTTTTTTTTTTTTTACCCACTAGCTAGCTAGTTCTCTCCTATTGCACCACAGCCACCAACCGGGGAGGGTGAGGGCTAACACATGCTTCTTGCAAGACGCATGAAGCCTACCGCCGCATTTTTTCAAACTGTTGCTCGTGCAACGTCACAGGGCAGTCCCGCACGCTTGGAGGAAAGCGCCAACTGCCCTCTTCCGTATGCATGAGCTCACAGACGCCCAAGATTGGCTGGTGCTGCTTTTTGATTGTCAGGAGAGAAAGTATATTGCCATCCCTCCCACCCAGAGAGCAGGGCCAATTACGCTCTCTTAGACTCCCGGCCACGGATTGCTGTGGCATCGTCGGGGCTTGAACTCGGCGCCATTCGGAAGCCCCTAAAGTACTGTTCCTTTAATAAAATAATGACAAGTAAAAGTAAAAAGGTATCCATATAATTATTTGAGTAAGAAAGTATCCAGTGTCAAAACTACTGAAGTAGCATGTTACTCGTTACACAGAATTAAAATTGAAGAACAAGCAGTGGTGATAAGGGTCAATGTAAACAAATGAAGTATTATAATGTAAACAATGTAAATAAATGCCATAGATGCAAAGCCCTGGTGTTCTACTAGTGTTGATTTCTACAAAGTGAAGAAGACAAATAAATTAAATTTATACTAACAAGACATTTAGTGAGTTAGGCTTCACAGATGTTCCTTCATTATCAAAAGTAACAAAAATTGTCAAATAGTGTACGTTAAGAAATTAAAAATAATAAATCAGTTTAAAGGTGCATTTCCTTTTCTGAATGTGATATAAATATACTCTAATAACTTGTATGCCCACCCTTTGCCTGTATGTGTATCCACTGAACAGCTTTTGAATCCTCTCAGTTGTAATATACAATGTTATTTCAAAAAAAGCATATATGTTTTAAATCTTTCAACAGCATATATTTTTCCAGCAATATTTTATTTGACTGGAGGGTTGTATTAGTCAGTTCTAATTTTCGGTGGTGTGGTAAAGCCCCCTGAGAAGCGGAATGTGAATGAGTGTGAATGAGTGAGTTATAACCTGGGGTTATTAAGTTCTTCACATAAAAAAGACAGTGTATGAGAAACATTATTGTTATTTCTTTTGACATTGAATCCAGTGTCTAAGTGCTTCGTGTCACAGATAAGATTGCGTTTGTCGTCCGTTTCCAGAGGCAAGTGCTGAGAAAATAATCAAAGGCAACTTGCACATGGTTTTCACCCGACACTCTTGCCTCTCGTGAGCGCTTTGTTTAAAGTGCCGTACTAATGTTATGGTTATGGTGTGGTTTTTCCACTGGTGGGGAAACGTGAGGAGAGTGAAAGGAGCCGAGAACTCGCAGCCCATATTTACATTTAGCATGACACTGAAAGTGAAGCAGGGACACTGTGCTAGAACTCGCGTGGTTGGAAGAAAATGGCATGAATTCAAAAATGTAACGTACCTCGACAGACAAAATGTCAAATGTGTTGATAGGGTGTGTGAGTCCATAGACGACTTTATCACTTTCTGGAGCAAAGGTTCCTACAAAAGAACATTGATAATAAACTGATAAATACTGCACTGGCATATATTGCTTTTGACATAGGTGAAATACAGATGCAGTAACATTTTGTCCAAACTATACAAGGTGTTGTAACTGACAGTCTTTTCCACTGCACACACAAACACGCACACACACACACACACACACACACGTGTGGTCTTGCATTACTATCTTTGAAGGGTATTTCCATTAGCTTGTGTAATCCTGGACCTAAATAATGCTATGCCTACATTTGGCCCTAACCCAAATCTTAGCCTCCGTACTTAAAAGGAAACCTTTTGGCTTTTTAATTTTTTTAATAAAAGCTAAATTTTTGAAAAATGCACTTTTCTTCATGGGGACCAGCTAAATGTTCCCACAATGTCAAACTGTCATGTATTCCTGTCATCTTAGGGACATTTGGTCCCAAAAAGCTAAACACATATTCTTACCAAACATCCGGTCCCAAATAATGAGAGTTCCTCCATAATTCTTATCAATACAGTAGTGGTTTCGTCCTGTCCAATGGTGCAAACAGAACAAATGAGAAGCAAAACACTGACACTGTTTAGTATAGGTTTTGTATTTAATTGCAAAATCTAAAAAAAGCCTATGTAAAATCATATAATTAAGTGCTCTACTGGAGTTTGGTAAGTCATACCATGATGAACTCTGTGGTGGCTCGGTGTGTTTAGGATCCACTCAAGAGGACCAAGATCCCTTACAAACTAATGAAAAATAACAACCATTAAAACTTCTAAAAAGATTTTATGTCATATTTTAAAACAGTGCCTATATAATGCAGTTGTTTAGTGTCGTAATCTAGTGAATGAAATATATAAATAAATAAAAACATCTAGCCTGGGGGGCTCCTGCAGTGCCAGCTGTTGCCAAACAGAGATGTAAACTGAGTCTCAGTGTTAGCCTCGCACATGTGATTAATCTCTCCTATTGATTGCCTTGTCTTTGTTTTGGCCAACAACGCTGAGGAGGAATTGTGCAGGACCCAAAAGTTTGCATGGTTCACGTGTTCGCTAATGGATTCTGACACGAAACATCATTAATATCGAGTGTTTTCTTGTCTGATGAGCTCGGTCGAAGCTCTGCTAACTATGGAAAGAGAGAAGTAGCCAGATTTCTAGATGGAAAGAACAATATAGATTAGAAGTAAAGCAAACACAAAGTTGGAGGGAATTACAATGGCTTTAAAAGGAGGCCAAAAAGCTGATAACTTCCTCTCCCGCTCACATGCACGCACACACACACACACACACACACACACATACGCACCTTCATTTCCCACCACAACAGTCCATTTTAACTCGATCTCTAAAGTTATATATTACACAGGTGTTTAGTTTGCCCTCAGGTGTTTGAAGAAAGTAATGATTTTGATGGATAAATGTAAACCTGCAGAGGTCTAGATTTAGCTAGGGATTGTGCAAGTGAACACGATTTTTCAGTGGGTCATTATTTCTCTATAATGACTGGTCTGGCTCCAGCTGAATTTTGTCTTGAATGAAAAAGGTTGCTCTCCGCTTAGCTGGGGCTTTAACGCTGGATTATGCCTGGGAATTTCATGCCAATAAATTACATGACATCAAAAAAGCCCATAAAACAGGCATAAATTATATCCTTCAGAAACTTGCGGATGTGAAGACTGTTTTCACTAATGGCTCTCTAAAAGATGGAAATGATTCCAAATCCATTCCCGCTAAACGACTCCCCAAATGACTCCCCCAAACTGTAAAACTGATGGGCCCACTTTCACTCAAATGGCAAGGGTGCGTTTATGCTTCTGTTTGGAATATTTCATAAAAACTCATTATTTCTTATTGAACATAAGTCTGCAGTTTTAAACCTGCTGACTGGAAATGAATCCATAAAATAGGTATTTTGTAGTGGTTAAAGCACTGAGATGGTTAAAGTAAATGGAGGGTCAGAATTAGTCTCAATTTATATGTAGTGATAGAATACATCACTGTTTACTTTGGGCCTGCACTATATCATGGGGCAACATGTTGAAAATACGGCAAGCTAAAACGTTCTAAATAGGGTTAATGAACAGATTAACACTTTACCTCAGTGTGGATCCAAAACTGGTACAGCAAGTTAAACTGAATGTGAACAGCAAAGACTGACGGTGGAACTATTAATGCCATGGGGAGGTAGAACACCTGAGAACACAGAAACAGGTCATTTTATACATTATCAAAAAAAATTATACATCTTCACACACACAAGAGTTAGCAACAGGACCAGTACACACTCTGCCAATAAATCCTGACAGATCCAACTTCCCTTTCCTTGTAAAAATGTAAAAAATTTGCACAACGTATTTGTTGCCACAAGATAATATTAATAATAATAATAATAATAATTATTATTATTATTATTATTATTATTTATATACCACTTTTTTGAGTTAAAAAACACAAAGTGCTTTACATATAAAAGATCAAAAAAGTCAAAACAAAGTGTTTATGGTCAAGCACATTAAAGAACCAGTGTACAATCACTAATTCATTGACGATAAATATAGTATTAGTACTATGAATCATTAAAAATCAATTTAACAAAATATGAAACTCTAACTCTTTTTTTGGACTAATGACATCTCCTGATAAAGCTGCATATGTATTTATATATGTTAAAGCTGCATATGCATGATATTTTAAGAGGTCATTTGTTTATTCGTTTGTTTCAGCTGTCAAAAACACTGGTTCATTGGTGTAATCATGCTGGGGGAATGACACTTCAGGTCAAAGTACAGATGAGAGAGTCAGACACAGATAGGAAACATAAAAAAAGGACTTGTTTTGATTCATTTCACTGCACACACAGAGCAGCAGTGGAAACCGGGATCACTGAGAGAGAGTCTGAGGAGTAGACTTGTGTTCATTTCACTGCACATACATGCTTGTAGTGTAAATCTGGGTCGGTTAGTGGGTAGAGATAAAGAGAAGAATGAAGATTAGACTTGTCTTAAAGCCTCTGTCAACATGCTTTTAAATGTTATTTTTTAAAGTGATATTAAATATATGTCAATTAATAAGCATTAATAGTTAAATGTTACAAAAACTCTTCCAAAGGGTGAGGGTATGCCATATTGTATAATGATTGGCAGTGGCATCTCCTTGGCAACGTAAACAACCCGACGACAGTGGAGGAAAAAACGGTTAGGAGGGACAAAGTGGAAGTGTTTCGCAACGCTTTTGTTTTAACACAAGTCATGAGTCAAAATGTTTCAGGTGTATTTTGTACATATTCCTAGACGTTTATGGCGACTGCTAAAGATTGCGATATCTCGTTGTAGTCTAGCCATTCTGCTATTTCACCTTCCTTTTGCAGCCATTAATAAAACAGGAATAACTACTCGCCACGGCCGCACATAAACACTGCACTAAAAATTGTCTATATGAAATGCTAAAAATGCTAACTAAATGCAGCTTCAATCACTGTCGTTCAGGTGCAAAGAGGCTGAGTGAGCAGAAAGAAAGCTTCTTTAGTTTCCGTGGCTGGAGTAAAGCAGGTAGCTGACGTAAGCCCATTCCTAATTCTGATTCGATTCGGAATTACCTGACGTAGTATGCACAGTCCGAGCCAAACCAGGCAGACAAAAACAGCCAGAAAAAGACCATTCTTTCTTTTGCAGTTAATAGAAATTTAACCACAGAAGCTGTAGATAACAGTAAGAAGCTAATCATGAAAACAAGTTGACAGGGGCTTTAATGTCACACTGCACATGCAGGGTAGTAGTGTAAGTGTAAGAGTGTGAGAGAGTCAGAGAGAGAGAGAGAGTGAGAGAGAGAGAAAGAGAAATAGACGGGGGACTGGACTTATGTTAAATCGTGGTCTTTTAGGGAGAGTCTCTATCATCATAATACAGCAGATGGTAATTGTTACCCATGAAGAAAACTGCTGCGTTACAGACTGCCGGAGTGCTGTGGTCAGGTTGTAGTACTCAGAGCTGTGATGAACTTGATGAGCGGCCCACAGGATATTAAGCTCTACAAAACATACGCACACATACAAATATTATGCATTTTGACTAAACACAGTAAGTACCCGAGCAGTACATACCAGTGTAATCAGTCCCTCTAGTTCTCTCTTAACTGTGGATAACAGAGAGGAGTGAAAACTATGTCAAACAATACCCACTTAAGGTTCAGGCCAAGGTCAATGTGTTTGCTTTGGATAGAAAGTATGACCTCTACCTTTATTGGTAGTTGGGTGAAAGAGCAAAGTGAGCCAGGGCTCGCTCCTGTCACTGCCACGTAATAACCTTTGGTAAAGGGTAAAAGAAATACCACTCAGTTGCAACACACCAGTTTATACTCGCTATTTTGTAGGTGGTTTCTGCAACATTTATCTCTCTGTGTTGGCCCTCATTCTTGAATCCACAGAAACTCGCCTGGTAAGTTTCAAGGGAACTTATGAGCTGTCCTCAGACCACCCAGACGTCTCTCTGACACTCACAATGCTGGATCAATTACAAATGTGTAAATAAAGCATATCATTTTAGTTGAATCCATGATTCAAAATAGCACAATGGGTTGTGTGAGAAGTTTGAGTGAAAGCAGAACTGTATAGTGTGACAACATTATCGCATTGTGCTAGGATAAATTCTTCTTGTGCTTGGGTACATACTGTATCTCCATACAAATAATAGTGCGGTCACGTCGTGTTGGAATTACAGTAATTATAAGATGATGATTTGAGGATTCCACTCTGAGCCGTTCGTCTCCTTGGATTCACAAATTAGTCATTACTATTAGCTATGCACACAACGCCAAAATGTATACAGAGCTACCAGTTAGCTAAACCATATTTTAGCATATTTCATTGGTTTGTTTGTAGCTAAACTCTACAAGCTTAATTACACTACACTGTTAAGTTTGAGGTCATGACAGAGTTAAAGGTGGGGTCAGTGATTTTTTTTTAAGTCGGAACACTTTTGGTAATATTTGGTGTAGGCCTCCCGGGGCAGATGTCAATACAATATCTGCTCAGAGGAGAAACACCATCTCCATCTCTGTGGTGGCCCAGGCTCTGTAAACAAGTGAAAAAAGAAATTTTGTGGACCACCAACACCCAACCAAACAGGACAAGGAGGCATCTCTTTTTCCCTGTCAGTAATATTACCTGTTAATTCAGAAAGCCCCTCCTCTTGTGCTAGCATTCAGGCATGTTTTTGGGGGGTGTGGCTTTGGAGTGGACACTCAAGGAAGGGGCTGAGTTTCAAAACAGTTACCTTCAACCAACTTCCACTAAAATCACTGACTGTACCTTTTAAATCCTGACATTACACTCTTAACTGCCTTTAACGGTGGAGACTTCTGCCATTTTTTCGGTCGTGTTTGTGTATAACGTGACGTCACACACCGTCAAGCCGTAACTTTCAGAAAAGTCTGAGCTTCCAAAAAAAGGTGTGAATGTTTTTCCAAGTAGAAAATTGTAATTGAAATTATCATAATTTCGACACAATGTAAACGTAAAGTTTTTGAGTCCTAGTGATCATAGTAGTTGTTGTCAATTAAGACCTTTTCTTAAGAGTTTTTTCGGTTAAAATTAGAAATTGTATTGGACTTTTTATCAATTACAATATTTTAATTTGTGCTAAATCACTTGCAACCCTTCTGCACAGCCCTGGAGAGAGTGTGATATTTTATGTTGACGTCTAGTACAGATTCATTTTAAGCATCACCTTCAGTTTTAACTCTGTCAGAATAAGACATGAGAAGTTCGGCTTCAACGTGAGCTCAATTGAAAAGGAGAGCCGGTAGAGTTCCCTGCACTCCAGCTGTACAAACAGAGAGTTCTGAGGGCGTAAGAATAACTCTCTCCTCTCCTTCTGCCCTCCAGAAGCCAGCGGCATCGAGCCAAAACGTCAAAATCACCTGGCTGAAGCCAAGACGAGCAGCCGAAGCGCACGAGCCCTGGGGAAGGCAGCGCAGTTTCCATTCAGAAAATTTTATCAGGCCATTGATGCTGAGCCACAAGGCTTCTAGTCAAGGCTACATGTGGAGCCTCCAGTTCAGATCGTGTGTTTGCGTGGGTGTCACTAAAACGATATGGAAGGAAAATGTGGATTTAAAAGAAAATAAATGCTGCTTTTTGCAAAAAGAAATTGGCACTGTCTAAAGCGTTGAGTGTTGTGATGGATTGTGTTGATTTCCTCTTAAAATCGCCTCCAACATGCGGAGCGATCATTACACCTGGTCCTAGTCAGGTTGACGAATACGTTCTGCAGTCATCTACCATGCAAGTCATTAACAAAGTAACAGACTAATCAAAAGCCATTACATTATACTTTCCACCTCCTGCTTCTGTCATGTGTCAGATGAATGTGGTATCACAAAAGTACATGCTGGCAAATAATCCAGCCATTGTTTGATAGTGTACAAGCTCTTGGTTTCCCCTCACGGGGTGAAAGAGAAGAAGATTGATGCCGGGTGTCACTGGAAGGAAGTGTGTACAGCTAGGCCTCATTGCAATCCGTGTCCTTGTGCGCGGGGCTCGGCTGGACGCTGCATAGTTTGGCAGCCTGTATTCAGAGGGGAAGAGCTTTAATGATGAGAACCCATGCCACAGAAAAGCTTTTCCCACCGAATCTGAGCACCGAGGCCTACACACTCAGACTCTTTTCTCTGACCATGAGGACAAGCATTTAAGCTGCCCAACATGCTGCATGGATTTCTAAATGGACCAATAAAAGACTAAAAAAATAGTCAGAGTCTGGTCAAGAAAAGTGATAAGTGATATTTTGCAACAGGAAATGTTCCGTTTTTCAGCTACATAGTTTCCCAGACGTTTTATTGTGTTTATTCCTCTCTCTTTTTGTACAGTGTCCTTGTTTAACTCAAAATGATATTATGGATATAATTATATTATTATTATTATTATTATTAATGATTAAAGCTCTCTACAGAGGAATAAACATCTTCCACACAAAGAATCAAATGCTATTTTATTGTCACATTTACAAGTACAGTACAGTGAAATTCATTCTTCACATATCCAAGCTTGTAAGAAAAGCCATGATACTAACAGTGGCAGCTTGGTGGTCTCGAACTACACTTACA
>JAOUQW010000047.1:15927493-15964851 GCA_028565825.1 Olivaichthys viedmensis | reverse complement strand
TATAGCACTAGTAAATGGATAGTATATGAAGTAGTAAACTTCAGTATACTGTCATATATGTACTTAATGAACATATATTACACTTTAAAAATGTACTAAAGTATACTATCCCTTACTTTTCGTAAGGGACATTTAGATTCACCACTGAACATTCTTTCAAGCCTATTACTAAGCTAAATGTCTCTAGAAGACAAACCTCTGGGGTTTACAAACAAAACCTGGTATTTCTCTTGCACCATTTGTTATACGGCACCGTCCTGTTTCACATAAGGAAACCCGCTGTGAGATTTCAGTGAGAAACCACCAGCATGCTTGCCACAGCGCCACCCTACATGGCAGTGGTACTCTCAATGAGGCGCTTTGCTGCAGTGTGGCAAGAGACTGCATGCCACGTCACTCACGCTGCCAATGGGCTGTGAAAGGCAAGCTGGAGAGGACAAGCCGAGTGCTAATAAGAAATGCCAACACAAACAGACGGCTGGACCAGCCAATCCCTCGCCTGTCACCGCAATACTTCACACTGTCTCCACTTAGAGGCCGAACCCGCTGGACGTTGAGGACGGTTTTAAAGGTGTGATAAAATTTCAAACTGCCAGCATACACACAATAAGGTAAAGGGCCTACCAACTGAGATTTGTGTTGTGGGATTATTTTAAGTAGTTTCACTTGGTAGCCGGCATGCTTCATGTGCACTGCAGTCATATCCTGTGTCCCGGGAAGAAGCTGTCAGAGAAATCGCTGAAAGCTTGCTTATGATTAAAAATACAATTCTGAGAAGGACAAGGACTTATCATGTTTCATACACACACTTACTATAAAGTAGGTTCAAATCTCTTTCAAATTTCATAATATTTTCCAAGCCATAAATTGAAAAGTGTGTTGAGATTTTCTTTTTTTTCCAAGCAGCCAGGCCAACTGAAAGGATCTATAATAAATATTGTCATTGCCATATTTAACTTTTTTTTTTAGAGCTGGAAAATTCTTTAGAGATTATTAGAAAGAATGTTTTAAATTTGTTTATTAATGATTTCCTTTGTTAAAAAATAATCTCAAGCCTCATGATCTCAAGATGCCACGACTATCCTGCTACAGTCCCTCTTGTCGTTATGTGTAAAGCAGCAATAACTGCAACTGTAGGCCTCAATATAATAAGCAAAACCATTTCCCAAGGTTTCCATTACATTCCTTTTTTCCATAATATTTGTTCCTGTTATTGCTTTAATTATCCAGTGCCAGTTCCTAACTATAATTATAGCTTCTAATGAACTTTATGTAGCAAAAACGTATTTCTTGCTAAAGGCTGTGAAGGAGACGGTGAGATGGCGCTCTGTACAGCATCAACAAGATCTATGGATATAAAAATAACTGTGGAAACACACGCATACGGCCAGCAGACTTGTCTACAATGTCTACAGAGACATTAAACCTTTACAGAGACATTAAACCTTCAACACAGCAAGATACATCCCTTAGACAGTGCTGCTCCAGCCCTGACACACACACACACACACACACACACACACTCATATTCCTGCAGAAGAGTGGCTGATTGTTGATATTATTTCAGTGTCCCAGGGGTACACCTCACTCGTCCAGAGCCCAGACTCCAGATCCTGACCGGCTTGAGTCTTTTGTACGCCCTCCAACCTGAGAAGATTTATGAAGCCCCTGTCACAAAGGGTTAACCCCTGCCACCTTCTACCATGAGGATTCCTTCTAAAAACAATAACATCCAGACCTGCTGGCCTTCAGGACATCCCACTGTGCCACTGACGCAATCTGTTTGTCCTAGCGATTGCTGCTGTCTGCAGTCGCTAACGGCTCGCTGTCACCGCAGTATCAGACAGGGGAAATCTCCACACTTACTAAAGCCCAAAGCCCATGCTGTTGTCACATGGAAGCAAGATTTGAATCAAATATTTCCTGAAATTCCTCATTTAAAATCCCATAGAAATAGAGGTCTTTTTTAGTATGCTCACAAATGAGACAGCTGTAAGGTGTAGGATTTACACTCTTAGAAAAAGGGGTCCTCAAGAGTTCTTTGGATGGTTGAGGGTTCCTAAAGGGGTTCTATTTAGAACCTTTAAGGGTTCTCCCAGAGGAGCAAACCGAAGAAACCTTAAGGGTGCTAGAGGGAACCTTTTTTTATAAGAGCGTACATTATTGAAGCAACCTTGCACATGGTTCTGTGCAAGACTTAACTTTATTTTTCTTAACGTCACAGAACTTCATGTCAAAGTTCCATGATACAGCAGAAACTTAAATGACATGAAAAGAATAGCTGTTAAAGACCTATATTCCTATTGTCATACCACCCTTTGTCCTTCTCTCATGGTGGGTCAACCATAGAAAGACGTTCTCCGATAGAGTACTTGCTTGCAGATAGAAGATAGCCAATCTTTCATTCTGTATCACCGATGGGAATAGACCAACAGTGCACTTAGTTTTTTCAAGATAACAAATGCCCATACATACAACAATGTCAAATGAACCTGGGGGGTAACATAAAAAATTAAGCATCAGTCGAGGATGTGGATTGAAATATTAGTTACAATTATATCTGTTCTGTGAGATGCACATGAGACGCATGACTAAAAAGCACTAAAAAGAAACGTTTTTGGTGTGAATTGGCTTTGAGATCTCTGTTAGACAGGGAAGTCTATTGCATGTTAAATTGCCCTCCTTGTAACATAAAAAATTAAGCTATCCTCAGTGGATGTAAAAGTTGTCATGTGGGTGGAAGTCGAATGTAAGCCCCAGGTTCATACCCATAACTTTTTTTTTTTTTAGATACGCTGGTGAAAACACATTACTTTTGTCTAGATTTAGACATGTTCAAAATAATAGACAATAAAGTTTCAAATCATGTTTTTGTTACATTTTTCAACTTTAACTTCCGAGTCTTGGTGTGATGTTAAGGTACGAATTGTAACAGCATGAGCCCACAACTTTGATCCAAGGACCGTAAAACTCACAAAACTCTAAATGTGTGTTAATCTACAGCAGATTTCAATTAGTCTTGCAAACCCTCTACTGATGTCCCCACTACATGTTATCATTCAAAGAACAATTTCAAGTCAGCTTTGAAGGAGACTTGAGAACATCTAGGTAGCAATTTAAAGACTTTTTCACTTTTATCTTTCTTTTATTTTCTACAACATCTCATTCTAAAATTAAAGAGTCTACAATGGCTTCCTTCTTATTGCTGCTTGTGGACAGGTTGCTGTGCAGAGGTCTCCAGAGAACTTTCTGAAAATAAAAGCAAGCAGAAAGCAGAACTGGTTTGTGTCAGCCCGCATAAGAGAGAGAACAAACAGAACCAGTGCGCCTCTGATCAAGTCATACTTAACTCCATCTGAATTCTTCCTGACCCACTCCAGAGCAAACGTAATACTGTTTGGGGCCCTAAGATTTTCTGACAGTATATTCAATTTGTCTAAATTCTAACAGTAGAATAATGTAAAAAGGCTGAAGCACCAAATCAGCAATAGTAAAAGGCAACAAAGCACTGACAAAATTCCAGGCAGAATTTTTCGTTTGTCCTGCGTGCTGCTCAAGGCTAACGTGCAACAAGAGGCAGCATGTGGTCAGACTATAGACCGTATATATACAGTCTATGGGTCAGACAGACATGCAGCTGCAGTGGTGTGTGGCTCAGATCTGCTCTAGAGAAAGACGGCAAGGAAAGCACCAAGACCTAGAACATTTGGAATATACACTAAGAGCAGTTGGAAAATCGGTAACAGATGGAAAATAATGCAGATGACTTACTGACTTGTCAAATACTCCAAAGCTACAAAAAGAAAATGCAATTAACATTCTGAAGTTTTGACTGATCATGGATTTTTTATGGAATTACAAAGCATTTGATATGTACAGAGCAGACCCCTAACCTCATAAACGTTAATCAGTAATCAGTTTGCACCTAGACTGCATTTTGGCCTTTATCATTAAGAACTGATTGTCAGAGAGGTTGTATGACAAAATAAAAACCCAACTGTAAACCTAGACTACTACTCATATTACAGTAATGTCTTCTCAATACTGATGGCATCAGAAAAGAGAGGTTTTCACTTAAAAGCACTTCCTTTTTCAAACAAATAAGGACCATTTTTAAGTGTTTTGCATGATGGGAAAAATATGAAATTCTCATTAAAATAAATAAAACAAGTCTTCATATTTTACAATGGCACTAATTAAGGCCCGTGTGGTTTTATGATAGTCATATTTCTGCCTTTTGTCTGTTGCGTTGCTCAAAATAGAGATTTATGGTCTGCATGTGCAAAAAGAATAGGATTTTTAGATAAATATTCCCATGCTCCACTGGAGGCTAAATTGCGGATGAAAACCAGTTTGAAGCCATTTGTGTAAAAACTCTAGTGCAGCCTCTTGAATTGATGCTTTAAAATAACACTCCAGTTAAAAGGCCATTCACAAAAACTTATTTTTAAATATAAATTCATGCATTGTTTTTCCAAAAAAAACAAACAAAAAAAACACCTGGGTAGTAATAAGTGGAGTTTATCATACACTTCATCATATACAGTAAACCTTCTATCTGCATCTGCAATATTGGGAACATGTGGCTTTAATGGACTTACACTATAATGTACAAACAGTATATAACCCTGTGCACAGACATTGCACAGATATTAAACAGGTAAAAGGCCGAGGCCACAGCCTTTATGTCTTTAGTGGATGTAATGTCCAACCCTGTGATATTGAGAATCGATGATGGAACAGGACAGCTAGACAAATAATTTCCTTCAACTTCAAAAAAAGTACAAATTGGGGACAGGAGAGCACTGATATAAATTAATTTCCTACTTTTCCAACAGGCGCTCTGGACAATGGAAAACACAACATGACAACCACAAACACCTCATCACTCCACTCGGTCTCAATGAAGTCTGCAGAGACATGATTTTAATAATGTACTGGTGCGCTATTAAAATTCAATCCAAAATGGCTTACATTAAGGTTACATATGGTAAACATGTACTTAGCCCTCGCAAGAAAGACCAATGACCCCTATTAGCTACACCGTTAAGAAACTTGCCTTTGAAATAATGATTGTATTTCTTTTTAACAGAAAGTGGTATTGGCTTAGGAATGCAGCTGCCTGCCTGTTTTGAAGGCGGCCTAAAAGAGTGTTTTCCGATCAAACATACCATTGAGCCTGGCTCACATACGCTTAAAGGAAATGTTCACTAAACATCTTAGTGTTAAAAATAGATCTATAGATGAGTTTTGAAGGGAATGATTTATAAACAATGGTTTGACTGAGTTTGGAATGGCTAACACCTAATATCCTTAACATTCTTGAAGTCATTTCCCGGACTTAGTTCCTCTAATTGTTTTCCAGTATGACATTGGATTTCTGATTTCAACATAATAAGTTATTTATAAGTTTGGCCTGAGTATGAATTATCGTCATTCATTCTAGCCAAGAATGCTTGGAATTATGAAGTTCAAAGGTACAACCAGGAAAGCATCATATACATATAAAAGTAAATTGAGTCGGCCTGTCCTTTAACATACATTATAATCCTATAAAAAAGAAATGCTCCAGGTTCATTTTGCAGTAATGTTTACATTTTGGGGGCAAATTTATCAAAATTTCAACCTGTATAAAACCGTATAAAATCACTTGCTGCTAATTTGAAATTAGATGTTGGTCTGTTAAGAATAATTAGATAAAACTTCATGATAACATTCATGATATTTGTTCAGTGTATTACTGCCTGGCACCTGCGCACAGTTTCCATGCAGAAACAACAGCATAGTATGCAGATTATATTGATTTGAAATAGTTTTTTAGTGGCATAGGCCGCACTGAAGGCCTTGATCTAAAATGCACAACCCACCACTCCTAGTTTGACTCGTACTCATATAGGATGCTACTGTGTCTCATCATTATTAGCTATGTATACAGTGAAATAAAATAGCAGCAATGTGTAGCATGCTTACGAGGTGTTACACAACTATGAGAAATACAAAAGATTGCTCAAAGTAGTAGGAGGAGTTTGAACTACTGGAAGCCAAAAGTCAAACATAATATTTTGGGAAATGTCTAAATTCTGCAAACATCACAGTATTTTAGTCATTTTAGTAATGACATACCATGGCTGCATCGATGAACCCAGTAGTATCCGAAGTCCACACCAAGAAAAGCCAACCACCAGGTCCAAGCTGAGTCCCAGGGTAACTCCAATATGTGGAAGTTGTTCCAAACGTAGATGTAACTGGACACCTCCAGACTTCTCAAGAAGAGACTAAGAGAAACAGAATACGCAATTAATCCAAACAAAGATTAGTTCGTGAGGATGTCGCAACAATTTTACTGTTCACAATTTAGAAATAAAGTCATGACAATTAGGGGACAAAGTTGTTATTCGTATTCTTGGGTATTTCATTGGCATTCCTTCAACTAGCTAGTAAGAACTGATATATGCAGCAACTTAATCAAAACTAAAGCAGCTTGTGGTAAAATAGGTTTTACCATTTGATATTAAAATCACACACACACACACTTTATGGAGCACAAAGTCAAACTAAAGCAATGTGGACTATAGTGTCCAGGTAAAGCAATGTGGTTAACTCACTCTGGCAGTCGGGACATCATGCCTGCTGAGAGAGATGTGGTCCCATCATTGATTTTGATGAGGAGGTCTCCGGTCTTCAGCCAACCCGCCAATGCCTCCAACAAGACCATTCCAACAAAGAACGGAGTGGCCTACATGAAATAAAAGTGGAACGATAATCAGGGATGGAATTGTACATTTTTATGCTTGTGTTGTTTTTGCTGTACCCATGATTTAAATACATGACACATACATTAGTGCTCTTTTTAAAAAAAATTTTTTATCTCATTATCTCTCAATTTAGTCGTTGCCCACTAGCTAGTTCACTTCTATTGCAGGACAGCTACCAACCTGAGAGAGCGGAGGCTCAAAGATGCTTCCTCCGAGACACGTAAAGCCAGCCATCGCGTGACATATTTGAATAAGATTCAAATTAACATCTAATAGTTATGCCATGACTATTATAGATACTTTTATTTGGTATCTTTGAAAATGTATCTCAATTTAGCCATCTGTAATCCACCCACATTAATTGGCTGCCAGTCAATAAAATAGCACTTAAAACCGTAGAAGTATACAGCAGATCCAAATAATAATGGAGAAGCAGGTGAAGGAAAGAACTAATGAACCAGAAGTTCGCCTGATACTGACTCAATTAATATTATTCTCTATGTGTTATTATCACTACTGCTTTCAGTAAATAATAAACCCATGTTAATAAATAATGATTAAGTCTCTATTTGAGAAATAGTTTCTCACAACTGTTTTGTTTTTTCATAAAGGTAGGGATATACAATACTGATCCTATTTCACGATACAGGACTAAAATGATGGATCAGTATCGAATCAGATTTGACACATTTTCCAAGCCACCATCGCACCTCTAATGGTTTGCACTACTTGGCAATGGAAGCTTGCTAAGAGGATGTCAGTATCAGATCAGTATCGGGTATCGGCCAATACCGAAAGCTCTGATATCGGTATTTTACTGAAATGGGAAAAGTGAGATTAGTGCAACCCTAAACACCAGTCCATTTGGGCCCTACTGTTGTTGTATTAACTACTAAATGGCTGAAATGGCACCCTACTCCCTATTCCCGACAAACTGCAAAGTGCATTATGGGTATTCTCCATTCCCATAATGAGCCATAAAGTTTTGACTAAGTCAAAGCAGAAACAACTTTAGATTTGTATATTTTTAATTAATATTTTGGCATAAAAACTTCCCACATATATTCAGTGGAATGTAAATAACATATTTATTACATCAACTCTTTTTTTTTTTTTTTTCTCAGAACTTTATAATTTTAAGGTCTCTATATTTAAACAATGGTTATTGTTTTCCATTTCTGGAGTGAGCTGTCAACATGGTTAGCACGTTCCAAATCTTTCTCCAGAATGCTGTAATGTTAGCTGTGCTGAGAAAAAACTGGCTCTCAGAAAAACGTGTCAGGTCCCCCTTCGCGTTGTGGAATGTGAGACATATGCACACACACAATGTGAGGTACAGCAGATACAGCAGATAATGTCCTCGTTATTTTCTCATGCCATGTGTGTGTGTGTGTGTGTGCATGTGTGTGTGTGTGTGTGTGTGTGTGCGTGTGTGTGTGTAAGAACACTCCAGCGCGGGATGTACCACTAGGGACCCCCCATTTCATGCAACCCTAGCCACATCTGGCTGTGGACTGTAAGTCAGCACTGCACAACCTACTCTCCTTGCAAAGGCCACAAACAGAGAGCTATCTGTATCAATCTGGAGGTCAGCCTAAAAAGGAAACTCACTTATTAACAGTATATTATGTAATATTACATTATTACTACAGCCAAAGTTTTATATTGACCCTAAAATGTCAGTATAATAACGTAAACTGTTTTGAGTTCAACTGTAGGATATACAAATAAGATGTGCTTCTAAATTTCAGAGTTTTTTGTACTCCTAAAAAGGGTTTATCCCGTAGACCACTCAGATTTGGTGATGTGATATGTTCTTTTATTTAGAGCTTTTATTCAGGCAGTAACATATTCTGGGCTTGTGAAAATTGTTGAGGGATTCTTAATGGTTTTATAGAAAGCTTTGTCTGTGAACGCCGATCTCATCAGGAAAATTACATTTGTAAAGCAGATGTTGGTTATGGCTGAATATGTATATAATTGTGTGTTTTTTACGCTGAAAGCACAAATACCAATAGGATTTCATTTGAATTTTCATTTGAAATCCTATCACATTTCCCATCAATATACTTTTTATAATGGCAGGACGTTGCATGTGCCCAAATGTCAAAATCTGGGTAAAATGATTGCTACAATAATTTACTTATGTTGGAGGTATACTTCCTTATTCTGTCTCATATAAGCACATCCATGCACACACATGTGCACATACAGACGTATGCACTGGGATGGACAGACAGGCATCAAATAAATAAGAACAAAATAGTTAATGACTGTGTGTTTGTGGCAACATTACAACAATTCATAGCCCTGCTGTGTCGTTAATTGTCCTTTCTCAGATATGTTTGTATAAGACTATTGAAACATTAACCTTTTACCTCAAATTATAAACATGTGTTGATTTGGTTACAGCCAAACCCAAAACACACCCACTATTAAAATCTAAGGGGGCTTTAAATGTGCGCAAGTACATGAGTTTGTGTTTTACTGTGGGCATCGAATGCGACATAAACAGTTCCAGACTGAAGAAACAGTCTTAAAGTCTGAAAACAAAAAGGATTAGATTACAATTTAAGCTAAAGATGCTTATAGTCATCAAAGCAACTGTGATAGGCGTCAGATATGCGTCTACAAAATAATGCAGGCCAAGTTTTAGACTGCTGGGAGAATCCTCTGCTCGTGTCCCTGCGCTCGGAAACTGTTTAATTTCAAACCCCATATTCATGTCGACCAGATGTGGTGTCATGATTTACGACTAGTCCACTCAGCCAGCAATTACTGCTGAGATGCAGATTCATTGAAAAACATTCTTTACTGTCAGTGAAACAGTGCTGTTTCAAAACTGAAATAATTTTTTTTACTTTAAAGTCCTTTGGACAATGTCCTGTTGCTTGTCCTCCTTTTTTTCTCAGGCTAATGGCTATCAGTTTACTTGTAATTGCGATCAGCATCTATCAGCACTTACACTTCACCTTGCTTACAAACATTAGATAATAAAGCCATTTTATCAATTGTAATCTGAAAGTGAATTACAAACAATTAGCTATACCTACTGTATGTTCAACCTTTTAATAGATTATTAGAAATGTTAGATTTTCCCACTCTGGTCTCCTGCCACAAGTCCAAAATAGAAACACAGCCTACTGCAAAGACTGGAAGGCAGATCTTCGGAGAACGTCTCAAACTGAAAGGCTCAATTAATTCCGGGCCATTTTAGACAATGAAATATGAAGTGTTTCATATATACAGTTTGAAGTATGCATGATTAGTTTACAAATTCAGCCAGCGTTCTGAGAATGTAGATTGTGTATCAAATGTAGCAGCAAACAACAGAATAATCATTATTACAGTATATGCCAAAACAGGATATAAAATTGGAAGTAACATTCTTTTGGAATAGTACATTTTTGGCTAACTTTATTTTTATTTTGCCACAAATTCATTTAGGCATCCAAATATTTGTGTTATATGTATTGCAGACATGTATTTGTATGTGTTTTCTTGGTAACGCTTTACCTGAACCCTGCCTCATAAGGCTGACATAAGCCTGTCATAAACATGTCAGGGAAGTTGCGATGACAGCTTACGTCCAGTGATATAAGAGTGTTATGTTACCATTATCAATAAAAGTTATATGATAGCTGTCATAATGTTTTATGCAATGTAAGCTTATGTAACCATGACATTAGCGAGATAAGGGTTGCCAAAGTGCCTTCTTTGCCTCCGCCTTGTATGTTATTTTCTTTCTATTTTCCATCATTTTTGGCCTCCTATCTTTGGGTCTTATCTCTTACATATCACATGCTAAAAATTACTAGCGGTGCCATAGTCAGCATTAATGTTATCACAGATGTCATGACTTAGCAATAACACGTCATGATAGAACTCATAACCTTTTATGAGAAATTATGTACAACAAGTGACATTCCTAATGATGTCAGAGAGAATGTAAGACTCATTTCGCCAATCGATATGACAGTTATCATGAAGTATGTTGTCATAGCATCTAACACATGCAATAAAACATATGCTATTTAAAGCACACTTAGCAAAAATAGCATGTGACGTGAGTGTCATGACATCAAATATTATGGCATCTGTCATGACAATTACCAGAAATGCTAACATGACACTGTCATATAATTGCACATAAACTGACATCCTCCATGACACGTTTATGAAGTGGTTATGTCAGTCTTATGACGCAGGGTTTGAGTAAAGTGTTGCCGTTTTAATCATGGTGCATGCTACCACTGAAGAAGTCAAATGCCACCTTTGCTTAATTACCTTAATGCCATCCACCCAGAACTGCAGGTATTATTTATATATTATTTATATATTTATGGTATTGTATATAGCTAGTGTTTTGTGACTCATGCAAATCGACTAGAAAGCATCATGCAGGGTTTGAATGATGTGCTAAAAGGAGGTAAGGTTTTGGCAGGATATCAAAGGCCAACAAGTTGGCCTTAAGTAACTAACTAGCCAAAGAGCCCACCCGATAACACTCCTGTTTTTCCAGACTTTTCCCATATTCTAACTTATTTGCTCACGTTTTATAAACTCTGCCATAATTTCCTGGATTTTAAAACACTGGTGCTATAGGTCCATGTGTTGTGACTGTGACTAAAATAAAATGCATGAAATAAGCTATGGGTGAAAGCTCACACTTACACACTGCTATGCGAGTAAGCACCCTTTAAATGGCCTCTGATCCATGTTCTTGTGAATTTCAACAAATGCATTTTTCATAATGCATAGTGCAAGCACCATGATATCCCAGGCGACATAATCCGAACACCTGCAATTATGGAAACCCCAGGGGCGGGGGGTTACAGCTTTTCTCACCCAATTCACTATAAACCAGCTCAAACTGTAATTTTTCAAATAAATGCTAAGCCATAAAACAGTTGTAAAATGCCCAGCCCCCAACTCGTGGACAAAAAAGATTAATCCATGACAGCAGTTCAAAAGTAGCTACACTGCCTGGAAGCAACAGTGCTACATAAATGACTCGGTGTGCTGCAGTGTTGGATCTTTACTCTCCAAATTCTGATAGTTTCAATCACATTGGGCTGTGTTTGTTAATCATTTGTGATTGTGTCATTTTCTCTCCCTAGCATCACTGTTGGCTAAATATTTTTGGTTGGTGGACTGTTCTCCAGCCAGTCAAGTATATTGTCATGAATAGACAATAGCTATTAGAATGAAGAGACCAATTCAGTGACACACAACATAATACATTCATACAGTAATGTACAGAGCTAATGTTGAGAATGTGATCAAAACACTTACACTGGCGTTGAAACGTTTTGGAATCACCCGCCATATTTTATGAACAGTCATTATAACATTCACTAAACTCTTCTACAATGTAGTAGATCTAATATAGCTCATATAAAACAGACACCAAAAGGTCTTTTTAGAGGTTTTGTTTGGTATTTAAAGTATTTGGGGAAAAGGTTATTCCAGTATATTATTTAAGCATCCACTTCAGGATTTGATCACCGCTTTCAGCATTCTGGATATTAATTTTTATATTAGCATCACTCTTGATGCTATAAAACTTTCATAGTCATTTTGGAGTCATCATTCTGGACACATAACGTTTTACAGCTTTCTACAAATGATTTGAAGCCTAAGTGCATAACACTAGAATCATATTACAATCATTTTATAGATGGATCTGAAACTAAATGGAGTTTATATCATTGACAACATTGATTCCAAACTTTTGAACGCTCGTGTATGTATGAAAGGAGACCACCTCACGTTGCCACTCGTGCACAGTTTAGGGGTGTGTTAGGTGTATCGATCGCAATGTGTGGATTGGGTATAAGCACATTATTTCATTTGAATGTGGATTTTAATCTATTTTAATATATAAATATAATTGTTTTAATGTATGTAAAGCCCCCAGCCCCAAACCCGCAAACAAAATCAATCCACAACAGCAGTTAAAAAGTAGCCCTGGTAAGTCTGGTGGACCTGGAAACACTGTCTGGAAGCAACAGTGCTACACATATGACTCATTGTGCTGCAGTGTTGCCAGATTGGGTGTCTTTCTCCAACTTTTGAATTGATTTGGTTTTAATCACATTGGGCTGTGTGTGTTTATCATTTGTAATTCCTGTACTGTTTCGGCATTCATTTGTTTGTGCTGGTTTATAGTGAATTGGGTGAGAAAAGCTGTAACCCCCGGCCCCTGAGGCTTCCATAATTGCAGGTGTTTGGATGAAGTCACCTGGGACATCATGCTGCTTGCACTATGCATTATGAGAAATACACTTGTTGAAATTCCATTTAAAGGGTATTAACTCCTGAGGAAAAACTGCACAGTGATTATTTTCCAAATGTGTGTATTCCGTTAGTGTAGAATACCTAGTATTGTGTAAGTGTGAGCTTTCGCCCATAGCTTATGTCATGCGCTTTGTTTTAGTCACAGTCCCGGCACATCTGTCTGACCTCCCCCCATTAATAAAAGCATCCGCTCACATGGACCCTTGCTTAAGGCTATAACACCAGTGTTATTATTATTTATTATTATTTTATTTTTTATTATTATTATTTTAAAAACCTATATGGTAGATGTACCTGATAAAATGGCCACTGCATGTGCAATGCAATAAGCAATGTGTACCTAAAAAAAAAACCCTGACAAAAGAGTGTATGCAATAGGACCTTGTCATTATGGTGCGTATAGGGTCTGGGAGGGGGGCGTTTTGAGTTTAGGGAAGGGTTTTTCTGACTCAGACTTGGCAACCTTGAGTGTCACTTCTAAAGCTTGGTAATGCTGACTCGCTGTCATTAGAGCAAGGGATAAATAAATACATCTGCGTGTAGGTGTCCCGCATGACCTGAGTGTGCATGACCTGAGTGTGCATGACCTGAGTGTGCATGACCTGAGTGTTCACTCTAACACTAACCAAAGAGGTTCTCTTGAAGTCTTTAACCCCAAGGCAGCGGCACACAGTAAGGTGACCGCGCCCGATAATCAAGCGCTGCGATGCAAAAACCGAGACCTACCTGCTGAACATATCGCGGTACGTGGTCTACATCCGCAAACGACGTTTCGTTGGGGGACACGAGGTAGAAGAGCATGCGCGTCCCCTGAGACAAGGAGACAGCGGCGTCCTGCGCCCGGGCCATGCCGCGTTCACAGTGCGAGCGCGCGCGCGCAGCAGTGGCGCACCTGGCGCTCAGACTGTTCAGCAGGTAACACCGTGCTCACTTCTGTCCTCAGTGGTGATTGCCGTGTGGCTCGGAGAGATGGATCCGGATTTGAACCCAGATCGTCAAGGGCGCACGGATCAGGAGAACTCTGAACCCTGAACGCGAACTTCCGCTTCTTAAAAGTGTCCCACATCCACCGTGGAAAGAATTGCGTAACCACAGGTGGGCTATAAAAGCCAGTATGCGTCCGTGCTTTATGTGGTCTAGATCTGGGGGTTCTCAAACCTACAGCCAGGGACCTCTGTTAATGTAAAAAAATAAAATTAATAAATAATAATAATGATAATAATAAAGACCCCCTTATAATTGCATCACTATTCTTTGTAATCATGGTGCATGCTACCACTGATACAAGTCAAATGCCACCTTTGCTTAATTACCTTAATGCCGTCCACCCAGAACTGCAGGGATTATTTCTCTATTATTTCTATATTTATGGTATTGTGTATAGCTAGTGTTTTGTGACTCATGCAAATCGACTAGAAAGCATCCATCGTGCAGGGTTTGAGTGCTGTGCTAAAAGGAGGTAAGGTTTTGGCAGGATATCAAAGAGTGCCGAATACTTTGCATGTTAAGCATGAGCAAACATTAGGTAAATATGTACCATCATATTGTTTATCGGAGCCAAAAGAGCTTTTAACTCTTGAATGTTGCACACAGTCAACAAACCAGTTACACATTGTGTTAAAACGTCGATTCAAAACAGTCATGTTGACAGTATTTTTTACTAGTTTTATTAAAACTGCTGTTAAAGTGGGCATTATCAATACTCGTTCTTTTTATTTTTATACTCGGTGATTGAGATTTTTTCAAGTAACCGGTCAATTAGGCTTCAAACAACAATAACTAAATAGTTTTACTGTAAAGATTTGAACTGTAATAACCATTAACAACAATTATATTAATAACAATTATATCAATAGTTGTTGTTATTAGTTGATATTGATCTCCACTGTCATCACATCGTTAGAAAAAAATAAAATAATAAAACCGTGGACCCCCTGACTGTCACACATTCCTGCTGGTCTCCAGACTCCACTTCAGGAACCATGGGTCTAGAGCAAAAGGCTAACAATAGACCAATTATGAGCCCTATCTTGAATAGCAACAACTCCATGAGTCCAATTGATTTTGACAGATATGAATTCGTGTCCAACAATTTTCTTTCTATTCTTTTCATTTCTGTTTCACTATTCACCTGATTTCTGTGTGTGTGAATAGTTAAAAAGGAATCACCACGCACATTCACCCACACATACACATCCACCCACACATACAAGCTTGACCCCAAAGTGAATGAGTGTATGATAATGCTCAGTGCTAGGAACAAAAAAAAAGCAGTGAACAGTTATTAAATTATTCTGTATGTTTGCGTCTGTAATTTGGCACATATGGTGATCGTGAATGAACTGCTCAATGTACTCCGAGTTTAAATAAAAGTAGAAAGAGAACTTTATAAATTGTATAAATCTGTTCGTCTGAGTTTTGGAAACAGATACACTTGACTCTTAAGGTTGCAGTAATAATTTGGTTATATTCTTAGGTGCAATATAATTATCATTATTGGCATGTTATTGCATACAGTATTATTTTCATTTCTGCTAGTCTGGTTTGAAATTTGCAAATATTAGCATGACACAGCAACAAGCTTGCCTGTTATTTATTGTGAATTAAAATGAGAAATTATATTATACATTAAAATGAACTGAAATTAATCAGTCATCAACTCATCACTGGTTATGTAGTTATCCTCATTCACTGGGTCACCAAAGGGATGCAGATACTGTTAAGGTAGCCTGTTCACTTCAATGGCAATAAGTGGGAGACAAAATCTTGGCACAGTTTGGAGAAGCATTAGGTGCGTATGCCTGTTTTTTGGCTCAGACCATTTTTTACAATATTACTTTTCCTGTTAAAGGAAAGCTGCCTCAAAACAAAATAGACTGGGTTACAGTAAAGGGACTGACTAAGATCATGTCATAAAGTACCACAGCTCAAACCTCAATGATACATTCAGATTTAACCGACATGCTGACACGCGGTTATACAGCCATGTAGTTTTAATTTTCACTGTTTGCATTTATGCAACGCTGCATGCGATACTTCCTTCACACTTTGCCTCTGCTGTTTATTTTTCTCCTTCTTGCTAATTGAAACTAACCACCACACGTCCATGTGGTTCTTGTGGCCGACACACTCAATCGCATGTGCTGGTGGGCAAACCTGTGTTTAGATACTGTGATTTTCTTTACCAATTAGGATGCAGGCTCACACTGTGGCGACACAAGTTGGATCCCATAACAATATTTCAAATGTGCTTTTGTAATAGAATATGATCCGTTTGCACGTTTTGTTTTAGGCCTCTGGCAGAAGTCCTGACCCTGCCTAGAGGAGACGTTGAGTTTAGCATTCTCTCTGGCGGCTAGCACTCTTTTTTCCTTAATGATTTATTCATGTTAGCCGCACTCTCCGTCCTGGCATACATTAGCCATGATGAGATGCAGCCAGGATCAGGTGAAGCAGTCAAAGTGCATTTGCAGCAAGTGTTAAAACTGCTTTCAGATTGCACAAGATTCAGCACATCTCATCACTGATCATGTTTTACGCCCAGTTTGCAGACAAAAACTGTACAGACAGAAAAGCCAGCAACATTTTTATTTATGATGAAAGTAGCAGACGTCAGATGGGTGGTAAGAAAATAGTGATATTGATATTTACACAATTTTAAAGCTTTTTTTTGTTTTGCTTCTCCCACAGGTTGGATTGAATCCTACTTTTGAATACATTGAGAGTTTCCGAATGTACAGTAGAAACCAATGAATGGTGGCTTTACAGTGCAAACCAAAGCATAGACCCACTTTGTAATACAAGTTTTATGGAATGCTCAACATTTTGGCCAAATTAGAAATAACGTTTTAACACTACATTCCTTTTTAATTAAACCCTGTAGGAGTGTAATGTATTTATACTTCCCAACTCTTACAATATTCCACTTGTAAACTACGTTTAATTGTTGTTTTACAGCAAGGCACTTCATCAGTAATTAGATAGTCATAATATTTCAGTCAAGGTTCAATTGTCATAGTATATGGCACAGTTTTACAATAAAGCACATGCGCATGTTTTACATAATCATAAGTCTGTTACAACACATCCGTTCTTTGTACATGTGCACATATATTTTGAGCACTGTCACTCAACTATCAGCTACCAACAATCCTTATAGGGACATTCCCTATAGCTTTTCAGGTCTTCCAGTTGTGGTTTGTAACGCAGCCCCGGGGATTAAAAGCCCTGGACTGCTGACCCATTATCTGGCTCCTCTTCATAAATAGCAACCCTGATCGTGATAGCACTAGGGCACAATAGGACCCCGGATCCGTATCTCAGGGGTAAATCAGATGTCTTTGTATCATAACTGAGCATGCTCAGAGCTCTGGTCGCTGTCATGGCTGTCCTCATTAATCAAGGAGTCTGCTCTGTGGTGGAGTCCGACGATGCCTGAAAACTCAGAAGGCAGCAAGGTCCCCTTTTTCACGTGCACCAGTTCTTTCTCTCTCGCCACTGCTCCCTGCTGTCCACCCTTCACTCGCTTCCACTTCATCCGTCTGTTCTGAAACCACACTTTCACCTGGAGAGGGAAAAAGAGCGGCTCTGAAAATACGCACTGAATGCCAGGAGGGAAGGTTGCATAGTGCGCTGTGCCATATGGTTTGTAGATGCTTTCATTTTGGCACTGCAGTGTATGAGTTATATACACGACGTCCATGACTCACCAACCACAAGTAAGCTAATAACGCTTGGTCAATGGACAGATGCTTATATGACGTGATCACATGAGTATGTGCTATTTATTTCTGCAGTTTGATATGCAAAGTTTGCAAAATGTGGTCTGTTAAAGCTATTCGAAAAACGTACCAGTGAGCAAAGACGTTCAAAAGAACGACATGAAAAAGACATCTCTGCCAGACATCCATAAGATGTCTAGATTTCCAGAATAAACGTTTTAGGACAGAGAAATGGCGACTGTTGTGGTCGTATGCAAAACGTCAAACTTAATATGGACCAAAAGAGGACGTATATATTTAGCAGACCAGGACTGACTTAAAATGGGACAATATAACTCAGGCCAGTATGGCCCAATAATGGACGTCCAGAAACGCTTCTGGTCAGTCGGGGCTCACTTGGTAGGATAATGTCATTACCCAAAATGGACTGTGATAATTGTTTCCATATTAGCAATAATTAATTATCCGAGTGCATCTGCTCTGTTGTATCAAAGACTTCCCTCATTTCCTTTCTCGACAAGCGGGGGCTACTATTTACGTTTCCCGGAATGATGATAAAGCAGTTTCTTAAATGGCCACCACCATGTGAGCGAGGCTTCGATGGTCATGAGCGTCGACGCACAGGGGCCGGATCACACTGTGCTAAAATTAATTTTTAGTGGGTCATGATGCAGATGAAGTGAGTGGATGTCGGCCTACAGCACAAATTTTCTGGGGCAGCGAATGCAGTGTTATTGTTTATAATGGATTCCTCTGACACTTTCCATCTTCCTAAACCAAATGAGAGCAACGGTCATTCAATATTGATAAGCACTCAGGGTTGATACCTTATTTTTAGTTTTGTCTCCTCAGCTTAACCTTTTGGTAAATACCAAATACTTGTTTTGATAAAATATTTTACACACTAAGAGGCGGTCTTTTGGTAACATTGGGGTGAATTGTGTTTAAATGTGTTCTGGGTGATAAATCTTGTCATATGATTTGCCACTTGGGGCCCTTGCTGTCAGCGGTGTACGACGACTGTCCTTAAAATACATCTGCAAGCTTTGCACTTTTTGCCCACAGCATGGAGAGTTCTCCACGTCACTCCTGTCAAGTTTGAGTTCTCATTATGTCTTCTTAGTATCCCATCAGGCAGAGTTCTTCGAAAGATGTAATCTGAGTAAGCCAGAAAGCTAGCTAGTGTAATTATGTTTACAGATATTATACGGTATTATTGCTGCTATTGCTGTTATTATTATGCAATTAGTAGCTTCAGCCTTGGTGGCCGCAGTAGAGTGATAATTGTCCAGAGATTTCATGGCTTAATTCAGTAGTTGCTGGTTCACACAGGGATCACATAGCAAGAAGGGGTTCGCTTACTCCGTCGTGTGGCAAGGTTAATGTTATGCTGAGGGAATGTGGCCCCAGAAAAGGTCTTCAGATGTCAACCCCTCCCTGTGAGCTTTACTATAGCGCCTCGTGAAATACTGAGGCCTGGAAAGATACATATTAATGAGTTGGAAAAGGAAGAATATGGGGCCTAGATTTAAATAGATAGATGTCCAAATGTTTTGCAGACTGAGGTTCTCACCGGCTAAATGATTTATAACAGAAGATGATTTATAACAGAAGGTTAGATCTTTAGGAGTCCGTCAACTATTTCATGTTACGATGCTTTTCTGAGACACGTCCACACAGTTACAGATGTCTTATGTTTCCTTCTCACCAATTAAATAGTCTCAAGATATTTATTTGCCTACACAGATGGCCTTCCTACGCAGAACAATTTGTAAGATCATGCAGGAAGTGCCTAACTAGAGAAGCATATCCTTTGCCTGTCTCCATTTCTTCACTATAGCCTGACAGAGGGACCTTGCAGAAACATCTGGAATATGATAGTCCCTATGATGGTCCCTTTCCATAACCACAGCAGCACAGAGAAGCACACAAACTGAATAATAAATGTAACAATTGCAGTAGTTTTAGACACAATGCTGAATGGTCAGGCGTGAGGTTGCATGTTGTCATACCTGCCTTTCCGTGAGGTCCAAGTTTACCGCTATTTCATAACGCCTCAGTCGGGTCAAATAGTTGTGATGGGCGAATTCTGCCTCGAGCTCTCGGATCTGTTCTTTAGTGAAGGCAGTCCGCTCCTTCCGGGGCTTGCTACTCGTGTCCGATTTGTAATTTCCATCCTGGGACTCTGGTGGGAAACAAAAGAGAAGGAAAATATTTCCACTTGATATATAAAGACCAGAATTTCCAAATTATGCTAAATGA
This sequence comes from Olivaichthys viedmensis, assembly GCA_028565825.1. Classification (NCBI taxonomy): domain Eukaryota; kingdom Metazoa; phylum Chordata; class Actinopteri; order Siluriformes; family Diplomystidae; genus Olivaichthys; species Olivaichthys viedmensis. The sequence continues at coordinate 15,944,813 of JAOUQW010000047.1, read as the reverse complement.
CTACATATAGAGTTTCCACTTCCATATCACAAGGCATTAATACCTTCTCAGAAACTGATGTAAAAAAAGGATTTCTGCCTTTAAGATTGTGGTTGACATAAAAAGGCCATCGTTAATAAAAGTAGGGCAAGTACTGCCATCTTTTATAGCAGTGACGTTCTTGATGCTGAGGTTTCATATTCATGCTGTTGGACCTGAGCTCTCACAATGTGTTCACTCTCAACAAAAGTCATTTCCAATGTGGAGTTCATTTGTTCTACTGTTAACGGAATTGGGTACCTTTAAAGTTTTAATATGGAAGAAAACAACTCTGGAGAACGTGTAAAAATATGTTTCCTTAGTTTATTTACCTCAACATTTTACAAGCTTTTTTCCTATATGACTCACAAGCTGCTAACTGACTTAAAATTATTTTCAGTTGCGTTAATGTCTCTCTGTCTTTCTTTCTTTCTCTTATAACCCTAACCCTAACCCTAACCCTAACCCTTATTTGCGTGATTTTTAGAAAAAAAAAATTCTTGGCATGACAATACTCATATGTATATGTGGAAATACTGTTTTAGCTTTGAGCAGCTCTAATATTTGGCTAATGAGTTAGTATTTATAACAAACAGTGGACTGGGGAAACTCTGAGTAAAAGTCGAATCCAAAGAAACTTTGACCTCTGATGTTTTTACACCGCAATGAAGAAATGCAATTCTTGGTGTTTGTTTTATTGCAAGAAAAATAGAACTTTTTGCCATTTTCATGACTAGATCTTGCGGCATGTTTTTAAGGCTATGCCTCAGTGGCAAATTGCACATCAAGGCAACAAAACCTCTGGTCTGTGCTAATCCAACTGGCAATCCTAAACCCAGCTGTAAATAGAGCCCACTTTAACAAGGCCCCATCCACAAGCCATGGGAACGACTGCTATTTCAACACACACACGTATTTCCAAAAGGAACTGATTTCAAATAGACACTGTTTAACAACACTTCATTTCCGATTGTGCTTGGCTATGTGGTTAAAGTATGTTTTTTTTAAACGAAGATTGGAGAAAATATTTGCTTTTCTCTAATATTCAATCCTTAGTTATTTCACCAAAAGAATATTTCTTACAACATTACAATGTTTCAGTTTGTAAATTTGTAACAATTTGCACGAATCAAAACAATTTGTATGAAAAGTTACGAAGGTCAAGGGCGGGGTTAACATTTGTGTACCTTTTCTTTTCTTTTGACTTTGTTTGTATGAAATTGAACAAAATCCAACCACATCGTCCTCACTCATTCAAATTTGTTACGTTTTTTAATGAGATCAGGTTCTTCTTATAGCATCAATTAAGAAGTTAGACAGACAAAGTTATTGAAATTAGGAAAATGTGCCATATGTGCACTTTACACTCTGATGTTCGTACTACGATGATGATTTTATCAGGTGCAGTCTACTGTAGAATTACTGATTTCTTACATAATATACATTCTGCACGGTCCATTTCACCAGTCCCGTTTCTCTGTGACCTCTCTGAGCGCTAGGAGCAGTCTGTAATTTTAGCGGTCCTTCTCTGGCTGCTGGGCGTCTGGCTTAGTTTCGCTCTGATTGAGGCCTGGAGAAACCCAGTTACTGTGGGCTAAACACAGCCCATTGTGGAAGAAGAAAGACTAACATGTGAAGTTGTTTGCGAACAGCGCTGCCACAACTTAAAGCAACTTTTTCCCAGCTTTACGATGCAGCGGCTACACCGCAGCAATTAGGCCTGCGCCTTAACTTTCATCTCACTTCAAAAAGCAGTGCTGGAAAAAAAAAGTGGATTAGTTTGCCGCCACAGTCTGTGCGTCTGTGGATGATTTTTGAAATCCTTTGCTACGTTAGTTAGAAATTATTTACCATTTAATTAATATAAATTACATCACAGAGTGTCATTATTACTGGGATTGATTTCAGATGCAAGACGTTAACTTAAAAAATGTTTCTGAGGTGTCTAATGGTAATTGGTTTTTAGTTGTTCCACTGTTGGTGTTGCATGCAGTTTTAGTTGCCGTGCACCAAATTCCACTTTGAAGAAGAAAAGATTTATTTAAGAATTGTACGTCTGACACTGTGGTGCACATCCAGATGTCCCAATGTGGAAATAGTTTATCTGGCCTAATAATACGCTGACATTCAGTACAAGCTCACTTGTACAAGCCTTAAATCATTTCTCTTTATTTATTCCCCAGCCATAGTGGATTATAATTACTTTTCAGCATGCTTATGAGAAACAACACTTGTTACGTCCAAGTCACGTTATAAAGTTACAAGAGTTTACTCTCCTCTATAGTTTTTAAATGAGAGTATACATATATAAGCGCAAACAATATATAGAACCTGTACCAAAATAGATCTTTCAAAAATCCCTACCTGTTACCTATTACTGAAATTGACTAAAAATCACAACAAATCCATGACCAAAAAACCCCAAAATGTTTCAGTCTATAATGAAAAATCAGGTCCATTACTACATCTATGAAAGTTTAAAAAAAAAAAGAGATAAAGGTTAAGGGCCAGTAAAAAACAAACAAACCAGGAGGTCAGTAGTGCCAGAAGTGAAAAGCTGAGTACTGAATAAAAGCGACAAGCCAACCATTACAGTTACACAAAGAAAAATATTGGATTTTGTGGTTGTTGTCTTTGGACTGCCTTGTGATCAAGTCACATATAGAGAATCAAACATTGTCACAAATAATTAATGCAGTATCTTAAAAGATTTATGTTCAGTACTTAAAAAAAAAAAAAGATATTAGGGTTTATAACCTGTAATGCTATAGAACAAATTATTGTAACACCAGCTACGATACTTAATTTTTTTGTAGAAATGCTGAAGTAAAGCTTTACACAATTCTTATCATTTAAATTGGATGTGATCTTAATTAGGCTGATGTCACATCTTTGGATTTTACAGTGGGTATTAAAAAGGCAGTTCCGCGCAGAATCGACATTCAGTTCCCTAAAGTCCTTTCAGAGCCAGCAGAAAAGTGCAGTCAGTGGAAATGATGTGAGCAGCTATTTGTCAGATATAATTCTTCAGCACAGTGCTGAACTACATCCTGAGCTACAGGAGAGCGACGGCAGTCATTTTAGAGGGGAAATCTCAATCAGCGCATGAGTGGTGTCCTTCCATCTACCGCTAGTTTATGTACAGAGCGGCTAATTAAACTGGTCTAGAAGGCCATGTTCCACAAATATAGAGGAATTTGCCACTACATTAACATCCACAAGAAGAAAACATTGGAGTTATCATTACGTTATTCGTGAGATTTAAACTGATAGAGAGAAAATGACCTACATTGGTGCAATTTCAAATGATCATTTTTGGACGATCAATGATATTGCAGGATAAAAAAAGATTATAGAGCTAATCTATAGATGAGGATTTCATAAATCTTAAATTTAGTGATTTTATATATATTTTATATGGCACATTTTAAATGACTATACTTAGTGACATGAAGAGTAAAGGTTCATAAAAATAAAAAAAGTCCCATATTAAACCCTGACAGTGGTTTAAGTCTCAAAGTTTGTGTCCACACAAATAGTGTTTCTACATGTACATAAGCTCCATATTTCAGACTGAAGCAAATAGGAACCATACATTTATTCTCTTTCTGAGAACACCTGCTGTTACATTTAACTGGATGTGGCTTGTGATCTGGGGAGAAAAAAAATCATGTAAAAGCCTGATTTCCTATCAATAAAATTGTAAATTATCTAGTTGATTCAAAATTGTTGCTAAAATAGATAGTAGAATAAAATAGAAGTATTTTACAGTATAAAATAGAAGTAGTTTCTAAAATCAGAGAAAAATAAAACCTAAAACTACAACGCATGCAGCGTCAAAGCCTATTGGAGTAGATGCTGTTAGACTTTTTGTAGAGATAGTTTTCTTCTCACACTTTGACATCACCAAAATAAAAAATGATAATTTAATCCAGATAGTGCTTTTCATACTCAGAGTCTGTTCTCTCTCATCTTCTCTATAGGTGCTGGCGTTCTCTTTTACGATCCTTGAAATGAATTTTTTACAGTAAGCCTCATTTTCTGCTCTCTAAAAAGCGCGGAGACGAAACAGATGGTGTGTAAAGTGAAACATGCGAACAGTCGAATGCCCACACAGAGTTATAGTCTGGCCTTTGCTCCTGGCTCTAGTCAAAATAATTGCTTCTGTGCGTGTCAGCCAACACCTACAAAAGTCTCTCTCGCAAAAATACAGCTCCACATTTCCGAGCAGCGGGAGACTAATTTCCCAAAAACGCTACTACAGACCCCAGTCTGAAAAATCCCGCAGCCTGCTACAATGTGTTAATAGCCATTTACTCCTGAATGAAAGGGTAACGTGATCCTGAGCCTTGAGTTTATTTTTATTATAAACAGTATGTAAAAAGGAATGATTATTTTCCAAAGTTAATACAATTTTTTTATATATAATACAAAGCTTGAGCACTACTTAGCAATTAGACAAATCTTGAACGTTTCACATTGTTGAATTTATATAATTTTTTTTAATACTGATGAAAATGCAATGCAGACATGCTGACCTTTTTTATGCAAAGGAAATGTATACTTTTACAGTGCGACTTCACACTGTCTCTTACCTGAGCTATCACTCCTTCGCTTTCCGTTCCTCTTCTCTGCCTCTGCCGGAGACAGAGTTTGACGCCCAAAGTCCCCACCTGGCAAACAGGAGACCCCTGAGGGCACGGCTCCACCGAGGCTAGGTGTGCTGGCACACAGGCTTGGGCCACCAGGTGCCATGTCTGAGGAGCCGGTGTCAGTCCCCGTCATTCCCAGGCCTAAGCGGGCATTGTTAGATGACGCGCTGGACATTTGGGGTATATGCCAGCTGCTCTGCTGTGATTGGGGTGTTACAGAGTAATGTTGCTGGGTGATCGGGGATCCACGCTGGTGCCCGTGCCCGTGCCCTCCGAAGAGACCATCCTCACCCGGGTAGCAGCTGACCACGCAGGAGGGAGAGGAGGACGAGGAAGAGGAGGAGAGGTCGGGGTAGGCTGAAAAGTGCTCAGAGCGGCTGTGCAGGGCGAAGGCCGGGTGCAGGGCCTGAGGAGGAGCGTGGGGGCCGCGCAGGCAGCCGAACAGAGTGTGATCCATTGCACACACAAAAAAAAACACCCTTACAAAGTTTATCTCCGGCACAACAAACGCAAAAAAAAACCAACAACAGATTTACAAACCTTAAAAATTAATAAACCAAATCCCAAAACAAAATTCCACTAAAAATAAGCTCCTTTATAAAAGATGTCCTGGAAAAAAAATCAAGATGGAAAGGTGTATATATATGTATGTACATGTGTGTGTGTGTGGATGTGTGTGTGCATCTAAGCACGCCCGTCTGTGTGTGATAATCCAGAGCGTGCGGTGAGCGCGAGCTGCCAGGCGGCGTTGGGTAAACAGCAGCAGCAGCTGAGCCGAGCGGAGCAGGAGCTCAGATGACGGCCTGGAGGAGAGTGCAGAAGAGACGGGAGTGGTAGGAGCTTCCTGCCATTGCTCAGAGTTGGGGCTATGGGCTTTGGGCTATGGGCTGGGGCTTTCAGATGCATGTTGGGAGGGGAGCCCATGCGAGAGGGGGTGTTATAAATAGAGCTGTAATGTGAGAGGGAGGCTGGGTCAGAGAACCCATGCTGCCACCACTGACCACATCCACATGACGGGCCCAGTACAACATACAGCGTGATAAATCTAAACTGTGCAAACGGCCACAGCTCAGGAAACTCGTCTCGAACTTTGTGATTTGACCTGTAGTGGCCTCCCTTTGTCCTTGCTTTCTTTGGCTATTATTTAAGAACCAGGGGATTGGCGGAAGAGGACATGGGTTTCCAGAAGGGAAGGATGAGTGTTAAGAGACTGGCGATATTCCCCACACTCTTACCTCACTGTAGAGATGATTTACACAGCAGGGGATTATTGCTGAAGCCCTGCTGGCTGTAAATATTCACCAAGAGGGCAATCTGCTTTTCTGACCGTTATTCAAGCAATCTACACCTCGAATGATGACAGAGCCTGAAACTGGTTTTGGAAAGGTTTAGTCAGCTACTGCAGGAAATAATAGAACAATTAGAGGTTTTATTTAAAATGAACCATTTTGTGGTTATTCCATCAAAGAAATTACACAAATTACATCACTCTAATTAATATATTACATGAGTTTATATGAATTTTCTGTTTTATTCCTGTATCCTTTACTACTACTCACTATAATTTACTGCTATAACAAATGTTATATTTCAATCTTGAATTTACAGATTTTTACGAATCGGTGGAATGTTTCAGAAATTATAGATTAAACTACCGCTACTCAAAATATTAAACCAGCAAATGTTAATTGAAAAGTGTTTACAAGAGATTTGTGAGATATTAAGGGAATTATATCTGAAATCTGTGGGGGAATCAGCTTTTTCCCCTAGTGGAAAAAAAAAATATTATACATAATATAACTCTGGCACGTTATAAAACATGGTTCCATTTAAATTGCATGACTAAAGCAGTTAGCTAATTCACAATTACTTATGGATACTGTATGTAATGAGGGAGTCAAGCTTGAGGAAGCGGAAACATGGCCCGTTGTAGGGGTGTGCAAAAGTGTCATTTATAGGAATTACAATTTATGTGGAAAAATATTTTAGTGTTGACTATTAAAGTAATTTATTACGTGTAAATTTTACTTTCCCGCCGTAATATGCACCCCGACTGGGAGTTAAAATGTCTATATTTGATGATATGTTCGCTTCTGTATTTGCTTAGTACTTTAACTTCAATGCAACATAGTTTCAAGCATTAGGATTTGATGGAATCCATATGTTTTGATGGAATTAAAGCCAATTTAATAAAGGTAATCAGCTAGCTTCACCAAATCGAAACCCAATATAAAATAATACTGATTATAACCATGACACTGAAGTTATTATGTGAATGGGATTTCACTTATGGTAAGATTTTATCATGATCACACATGGACCAGTGCCTCTGTTACACTAGTCCTGTTTAATATATTTCCTGTCTTTTAGTTTTTCCTTTTCTTATATTTAATAATAAAGAGGTTACAGTCATCAACCGAGTGATCACATATTACCATAAGGTTACAGTACTGAATATACACACCGACTTTTGTAATAGCACACAGTGGAACCCTTATTCACCATCACTGATAGTTTGGGCATGTAGGCGACTACAGCAAAGGGACTGAGGGTCTTTTCTGCCCACGAGAGAGAGGAAATAAAAGGCTGTGTTGGGGGAAATGGCTTTAGCAGACGATAAAGTGAGAGAGAGATACAAGTCCAAGCTTCAGGGAGGGAGAAAACAGAGAGGACAGAAGACCATCTTTCACCTCACACTTTCGGAACGATGCAGCACACCAAACACGGACGAGGTGAGTACACACAGAATTCTGCTTAATTTCTTTCTTAATTAGTCTGATTAGCTGGACATGTTTCACACAAGGTTTGGTTTAATACCCAAAATTGCTCTCTCATGGGATGGGGTATGTGTTAAATGAGTACAGTCTGTGGCCCTGGTCTTTCCCATGCAGTACACAATTCTAATGCTCCCTGCATGCAATGGGCTGAATTAATGTGACCTGCAGTTTTGGGCAATAGGCTGGAAAAGGGCAAGAAATAGGGGGGGAAAAGGGAAACACTTGTGTTCATTAATCAATGTCCATATCCAGGTCGTCATCCAAATGCAATGTTGAGGGCACTATGGCTTCAATATGGCACGATATGTGATGGAATTAGGCAAATTTATATCCAACAATCCAAGAAATTGATAACATTTTAATTGATATCCAACAATCATGGTGGCTGGTCAGATTTTTTACAACCAAATTTACACAACACACTCTGTACACAGTTGTAGGCATAAGAAAACCTATGAAGATGCAATTAAAATAGCTGATATACACGTTAAAAAGGGAGCTTAAACGTTATTGACATAAAGATATTTGGGAAAACTAATGTTAGAGAAATGAAGTTTCCCTCTATCTGAAGTGTTTATGTTGAAAGACTGATGAAAAAGGGCCTCTATTAAGCTGAATAATGGGAAACTAAAATTAAAAATAGGCTTAAAAGGATAGTGGGATTGTGAAGCGGCCTTTGCTACATTGTGAGAGCACTGATCTAGACTGATTAGCACTACAGCAGATAAAAAAATAAAATCCAAACAATCTTCCAAATAACTTTGCACTCTTAAAAATATTGTTAATAACACTCAATAAAAAAAAAGTAAGCTTGTATAGCTTCACAATAGCCACTGGTTACCTTTTGTAAATAATTATATTGCAGCAAAAACATCAAAATATCAAGGGTATTTTTTCAACATTTCAATAGGTGAAATTTATATGAATTTATGATATTTAATTATGATTACTACCTCAGATATTTTTGAGAGACCTAGAAGGCATATATGATTGAAAAATACCTTTGTATTACACTTTGATTATGAACTATAAGAGAATGGCAATTTAATAAAAGGGTCCAAATAAAACGGTGTCTCTGATTAATACTTAAAAAGGTAATTGACTTCTATATATGCTCTCCTGCAATATTAGTTATATCCTATATGTGTTAGGTTCATGGGCAAGTCTGAATCTGTTACAAACATTAGGTTTTGTTACAGGACTGCAATCCGTATAGAAATTTTAAACTGATTCTCAGCAACTACAAACTTTGATTATTTGTTTGTTTTTGTTTTTAAATCACCTGTTCTGCACGATTCTGAATCAGAATAGTAGGGCCTATTTCTTTAAAAAAATTAAATAAATGTGCTGGTTCTTGTATTTAGAACTGCAGCAGTCAGAAGTTTAACTGCCACTTTGGTCCTCTAAAATCACGGTGACTTTAAATGTTATACCAAGAAATAATTCATGAAACGGAGATTACATTGGTAGCACTTTCATTGGTTTTAATCTTTTTAATGTACATGTATAATATTTGTCTTAATATTTGCATTGATTCAGGTTAAGACTTATTTTAATGATCATTTTCAATATCAACACATATGTATGCTACTGCACAACTATGTACACGGCATACAAATCTGTGGACTTAATGTAATAAAGGAGGAACGGGTGTATTGAAAATAAATACTTTCTTTTGTAAATGTTCCTCCACTGAATTACTTCCATAGCCTCTCTGGCATTCATTAGGGCGATATTATTCCATTTATTATTTAAAAATATGTTCCTGTTTACTTTTTTTTTTTAATCCTCTAATTTCTTACAGTGTGCAATATGGTAGGTACTACTACTATATACTATTATTTTCCTTTTATGCCAAATGTTATAAAGTTATACAGATTTTGATCCATTTATATTATTCCTATAGTACATAAAAATATCAAGTGAGCATTTTGTTGAATCCTCGGTGATGAATTGCTACAACTAGCTGAACAGTTTTAAGTACTGTAACAGCGGAGGATGCCAAATAATAATAATAACACCCCAATGAAAATACTAAATATATTAATTTACATTGCTCATTGTTAGAAAGTCCTGGTTTTGGCTGCCACATTGTTTTGATAATTCATGATGAATTATTTAGAGCTGTAATTAGTGTGAAATTAAGCAGATATCTGTACTACACACGTCACACACCCAAAAGCACTGACGCATAATCAATACCACTTAAATGGTCCATTATAAAACCCATCAGTGCCAGTATCAGTTTTCGGTGCCCACTCTGGCATTAAGCGTGTGTCTATAGAGTCTAATCTTTATGCTGTCTGTCACACAATACCATTAATTCCAGTGCCCACAAGCGGCTTTCGATATACAGCAATAGGTAATTGCATCAGCAGAGCCTTTCTTTGCTTCCCCATCTAGAGTTCACCATACTGCTTTAATAAGGCCGATCATTTTGAAAAGTGAAGTCAACTTTTTTATGATTTAATGGCTTCCTTCTCTCTTTTGGTGCCTACAGCGTAGGCCAAGTCCCCCCAGTGTAAGTCCCCGGGACGTCGGACTGCACTGCCGAGAGGGGGACATTCCTTCCAATAGCAGACTAATGGATTCTCAATGTGGAGGTAGAACTTCATCAGAAAATCCAGCCACACCAAGTCTTACTTTCTGTAAGCACTATTTTAAACGTCCGCTTTAGTCACGTGTCAGCCAGTTGTGAGCAAATAAAATTTAACTAATTAGATATGATGATATTTTATCTAAAGTCTAAAAAAAATCAAATTTCCCAATAGTTTAATACCTGAAAGAGTCTGGAACTGATCAAATTAAGTTTTCAGCGATCATAAGCATTTTCATACTGTCACTAGAAAAGTTCCTTTTGAAGACGTAAGCAAAAGAAAAAGGTTTTATAGTGGTGACATGCTCAGCACACCTGTCATTATTATAATCATGTATGCACTCAGTGACCCCTACTGGTGTGTGTCCCATTCCAGTCATTTAGAGGTCACTTTCTATTAAACAGGTACTTGAAATAACAAACTATTCCTTGCATATTTTGTTCTTTCTGAAATGCCCCATGCCTAATGAGCCACGCCTATGGTTGACAATAATGAACACCACCTACTGTCAGATATTCACCGTTATCTGTAAGTAAGACTGTGTAAAAAAAGGGAAAGCAATTCATAGACTTTAAATCATGGCTCTCTTGTAAGTCATAATTATCTACTCTACACATTACTAGTCAATACTTTGGTTCAGTTTTGGGGTTTCTTGGTTATCATACATTCCCATGTTTGCATGCATGCCAACTGATTTTACAGTCATTATCAGTGCTGCAGTACTGTTAGGTTTGGTGAAGGTGGAAGCGAACAGCTATGTACAAACAACTACTTGAGTATTGAGATTTAAGCTATGTGGTTTTGAGTGTACACATTACAGTGTGTACATCACAGACAAATGTGATGGTACAGATTTATGCATCGACAACTGTAAACCATGTCACAAAGAAAAAAGACAATGAATGAACCATCTTTAAGGAAAAAAAACATAATAGAAATGGTTTACCATGTCTCTAATATATGTTGTTATCTTTTTCAATAATATCTCTTAAGTTGCAATGAAATTTGTTTCAGTCACCTGTAATCTGACATTAAAAACAAAGTATGTTATTGTGTCGCATTTTGTTTACAAAGGTGATGCTTGAATTAGATGTATAAGATGTAATATCCATGTCAACTGATTATAGTGTAATACAGTAGCACTATATATGCATCTGGCATGTGAAATGAAAATAACCTCCATCAAATGAAAGCGTAATGGGTTGTGAGGAATGAGCCAAGCTAAAATGGTTGGTTTCGCCCTGTGCGCTGTCAGTCAAATTTAGATGCAACCCAACAGAACTCAGTGACCCTTGCATTTTTTACTGGCTGGGGTCACGCACACAAACACACACACACACACACACACAAACACACGTATTGCCCAAGGGAGCATTTTATATCGGCCTTTCCCTCTCTTACAGTGGGAAGCGAGGCTCTGGAGCATTTCCCTACACGGCTCCACAACAATCCCATCAGCCCCTAATCAGGCCTGAACCAGTAAGGCAGCTCCATCCACATGCTCAGGCTATGACGCAGCCGCAGGACAATAGAAGGATATCGAAACACACTGGTGTCTTAATGAAAGTCCCCACAATCTTTTGCCAGCTCTGGCCATGAGGCGAATAGAGAATGACTGGGGGGGTGTTAAGAGTGCGTCGCCCCCATCAGCTTCAGTTCCTCATATGTTAAAGTGTGGGAGTGGAAACAGGCATAGTTTGTTTGTGTGTGTGTGAGAAACTGAGAGTGTGTGAGAGCTGCTCTGTAGGGGAGAGGGAGGCCGTTCAAATTCAAATCCTTCTACTGTACAAAATCACGCACCAGATTGTATCTTGATTTCCCAAAAGTATCCGAGAACAGCGGTCATGAGAGATGGTGGAGTGATAAACACACTGTACACTCTATCGGTCTAACAGTCTAATAGTGGAGATGATCTTAACATTATGCTGGTTCAGTCGGTGAATACAAAATCACATTCAATTCCCTTCTGTGCCAGTTTCAGATTATTTCCAGACTCCTTTATAATGGTTATAATTGAGACTAATTGAATCTACTTAACTTTGCTATTACAATCAAACAGTATCTAAACTGATAGAAACCAGACTTGTTATAGACTCTTTAAATGATCAGCCTGTTATTACAGTCTGAAACCACAGGCTCCTCTGCTAAAAACCTACAGACTTCTTATAGACTTATCTAAATGTCATGATTCATATATCGGTTATATTAATAACCTTTTTTTTTAATCCAAATCATCTTTTTTAGATAGAGAAAGTGGCACATAGAGTTGAGTGCAAAAGTTTGCATCCCCCATGGTTTCTGAGTGAAAAAGGAAAACGTACCTCTATTTTCCAATTTATCGACTAAATCAATAAATAAATAAATCAAATAAAAAGAAGACAACCAACCAAAACAGGCAGATTACAACTGAGAGAATCCGAAAGCTGTTCAGAGGTTATGAAAGAGGCTGAAGGCAGTTATAAAAGCAAAGTGTGGCCAAGTTATTAGAAAGTATTTCTATCACATTTAGAAAGGGAGATCTTTTAAAAAACTACTTGTATCTTAACTATTTATATCTTAACAACCATTTTTGTTACTTGTAAGAATAAAGGTACAACCGTGAAACTTAACACGCTTAAATGTCTAGTCGCTATAAATTACATTTCTTTGTTTTCGTTATTTTATCCTAAGGGTATGCAAGCTTTTACACTCAACTGTATACAAAGTAAAACAGAATCACATGGCAGGTTTGAAGGTTTTGCTTCAGTCTTGGAATTTTATGTTCCACTTTCAAGGTGCACTGACTGTCACACATTTACAGGGGCGGATTTATTTACAAAATTCCTTCATACTTTCACATTCATCACTTTAAACATAGAAAAATGGTGTCAGATCTGTTACTGTGTAATCAGGACATTGTTACATTTCCTTTCATGATAAATAAACACTTTTAAAAGTGAGAAAGCAGGATGTTGAGTGTGTGTTTGACTACATGTGTATGCGTGTCCGTTTAAAGCCTGCCAACACATGAAAGCCTGGAAACCTCCCGATGCCACACTTGTGGTGAGTCATATAAATAACATTGATCAAACGGCCCTGATGTGTTAGTTTCTTGCTAAATGGACTGTGTCCTGCCCATCCGCCATGTTTACCAAATGACTGATGGACCTTTTCTCTGATTACTACAGCTGAAAAGAGCCTGTCGTCCAAACGCAGTCGTGTACAATAGCACTAATAATCCAACAGTACAGCGTCATCTAATAACACACTGCTGGACTGCAAGGTTTACAGTGCAGATAGCACACCAGACTTTAATGAAGAATGATGGCAAATAGGCACAGTTTGAACGAGCTTTCCCTTACTGTAGTTCTGATAAAGTTCTGCAGCGCTCCCTAAATCTGTAATTACACCATATGTACCATACTTGAGTTAAAGGCAAAACAATGCCCTCCTCACTATCATAAAAAGTACTTGTGACAAAAAACAAAATGATTGACTTTGACATCATGGAGAGGGATTGCAGTCATTTGAGGTTGCGCGAGAGAAAATGTCTGAGTGTGTACTTTGTTTTATGGCCTGTGCTTTCCTCTCCAAGGGGCCTGCATTTATTTTTGTGTCTCAATCACAGGGCATAAATCACGCCTGTCTCTCGCTGTTTTCGCCCTCAGCCTTTCTCTCTCTCCGTCTGTCATTTTCGCTCCATCTCACTCGGTCTCTGTTCCCTCTCTCTTTCTCTTTCCCTCTCTCTCTCTCTCTCTCTTTATCTGACCATGTGAAGAGGCCGTCCTCTCCAGCCGGCGAGGGTCCGGTTTTCTGTCCTGCGGAAGAATTAGCCCCTCAGACGTTACCACATCCCAGGCTGCGGTGCATAGTTTCGAAGCCCACGTTTCCACCACTTCACCCGAGCCTCAGGCCTCGCGCCTTCCATCCTCGGCCTCTAATTAGATTACCCCGATTCTCCGTTTTGCTCCGGGCTCCGCTCTGGGCAAACCCTACCTTCACAGAGCTGTAATATTGGGCCTTAAAGAGAGGAAATGACCTAAATGGCGGTCAGATGGGAGTTTGTTACACCCAATCGTGTGCTGACACAACCACTTCTATGAAGTAGCCAATCCTCACCAGGATTTATGGCGCATGGTGGTTGGTAAAGCTACATGCAGGCAGAACCCTTACGGCCGGGTCAAGGCCAGAATGGCCGGTTAGGAGGCTCAGTGCTGCTGGAGGGTCAGGAAAGTGCAGCCGAATGTGCTGCTGCTCCAAAGCTGCGTTAATTTAGTCTGAGAAACAGCACAAGCTTTTGGGCCAATGGAGACATTCTCCAATCATCAATGAAAACATTATGGGGGACTGGGAACGAGATCAATCCCTGGAGTCACAGTGTGCTTGTAAACTCCATCATGCACTGCTTACGGTTGATTATAATGTATACTTGAGTGGTTAGTAGGTTTTTCTACAAACAATAATTTTCAATTATACAATTAAGAGCAAAAGTTTGCATACCCTTAAGACGAATTAAAGAAGACAAAGAAATAAGACATTTAGTGTGTTAGTGTGAACGTGATATAAATATTCTCTAATAACTCCACACTGAATTCCTCTTAAAATGAATAACTATGAATAACTAAAATAAATAAATAAATAACTGTCATAAACTGTCTTCTTCATATCAGGTCTAGAGACCAAACGTAGACTTCTTGCTTATGGTTCACTTTCTGTTGATTTTGCCTTCTGTTTTGGATTGTTGTCTTGTTGTGGGATATACCCACATTTCACATTTCATTTTTTACAGAATTCTGTTTTTTTCAATAGTTTTTTTTTTTTATAGATAAATTGTACAATAGAGGTACCTTTTCCTTTTTCTCCCCCAACCAGAAACCATAGGGGGGGATGCAAACTTTTGCAGGAACTGTAAGGAATTGTAGCCTTAACTGCATAATAAACTTAATTATCAGGATCATTTTTGACAGTTTCTAAATGTTTTGACTAACAGTTACAATTTTCACATTGTCACTGCACCTCAGAAAATGCATTCAAAGTAACCAGTAAAACATTTTTGTGTGCAATTTCGGCTCACAGTTGGAGGTACAGTAAGGTTCTTAAGTTAGAAATTACTTTTTCATTTTAAGATTTCCCTGCTGAAAAAAAACAACAAATAATGTTAAACACTAGAGGTTTCTATTGGGTCCTGGTGGTTTTGTAATGGTTACTTTTGTGTTTTGTGTATTTCATATTGGTTCATAGCATGTACATTTACAGCATTTAGCAGATGCCCTTATCCCGAGTGAATTACAACAGAGCGCAGGGTCAGCCATGATACATACGGCGCCCATGGAGCAGAGAAGGTTAAGGGCCTTGTTAAGGTTAAGGACCCAACAGTGGCAGCTTGGCGGTCCTCAGGCTTGAACCCACGACCTTCTGATCAGTAGCCCAGAGCCCTAACCACTGACCATTGCCCACTTACAATGTAAATACATGTACACGAACATGACTGATTTCTAGACATGGTTATGGTTTTCTAACATGATTCAAAGGATTCAAAGAATCTAGTGGTCTCTGATGGTGACTTATAATAATAGGCTATGGTGTAATGGTGATTTAATGGACCGAGGGAAGTCCTGTGATATTTGCATCTGTAATGATCCCTGCTGATATATAGCATTCATGGTTATCTAGATAGAATTGGTAAATATTCTATTATGATAAAAACAATTCAGTTAATTACACACTGATTATATGCTGGATCTGTAACTAAAACAAGAATGATTGGACTTTTAGAAAGAATTAAAAACGTTAGATACTGATAAAAGAATGTTTAATGAAAACTATTAGGATAATTCCCATTAGAGAGTGAAAGGTTTCGTGTTCATTTTAAACATTTGAAGTTTTCCAACTTACTCCCTTTCTTAGCTGATGACCTTTCAGAAATTGACAAATATGACTAACTTTGGGCTGACAGAAACGGAAGAAGGAAAGAGCACGAGATACAAAAGCCTCAAAAGCCTGCAACTGTACAGTTCCTGCTGACATGAGACTGGTATAATATTGATATTTAAAAAAATCGTCCATATTTCTAAATGGAACTAAACCAGCATATAAAAGGCCATACACATGAATCCACACAACTGAAAGGCTGAGAGTTAGACAACATAGACAGTACAGTTAATAAGTATTTGATCAGTGACACAATTGAATTTTGTTTTGGCTCTGTGGTTTAACTGAAATCGACTTCTTTGGTTCTCATGTTGAAAGACATCAGAAAAAAAAAAAAAAAAACAGATTCAAATACCACATCTAGAATCAACCATATTGTTATCTCTCTTGTTCCGAAGCTAAAGACACACATCTGGCCAAGAAACAACTGAGCAGCCAACTGATCGATTACTTATGGACACCCTGAAGTGAGGGACTGTGTATGGAAAAGAGCCACAATTCCTACATGGTTCACCCAATGTAGATGTACATACCCTTAAATTAAAGTCGACATCCTGCACTTTAACCTAGTAATTTTCAAATCCAGCGTGCTGAAATACAGGCCAAAACAACAAAAAGGGGGTAAGTGTGTGCGTGCATGTGCGCAGAGAATATTGCGTACTGTGAGTGATGTCTCTGCAGATTCTGCTCAGAGGAAGTGGTGAGTGTGAGTGATTCGCAGCCATAAATCATTTCTGCAGGACAGTGGGAGGCTGCCAAGCACGGAGTAATGGTCATGTTCTGCACAGAGATTATCTCTCATACACATGGCCTCTCGTTCCACACATGCTCCGCTTTCCTTCCACATTTTTATATTTCATACAGAGTGCCTTAAAGCTTAGATTTATGAAAAGGCCTATATATCAACACCAAGAATGGTAGAATGAAAGCCTCTTTACATTCCTTGTTTGGTAGCACTTTATTTTACAGTACGGTATGTACCTGTTATTATATAGGTAGGTATGTGATAATGACAAATCATTTGTGGTACATACTATGCATATTGAATTTTAAATTACATAGTAACTTGTATGAAAACTGCCAGGCTTGAACAGAAGTAATTGATGTAATAATTACTTATAATCATAGGTAACAATGTAGCACTTAAATGTAACTTAAATGCTAAGAAGCACTTAAATACTAGTGGTAAGTAGTAACAAACTGTTTCAATAACTAAATGCATTTTTTTTTTTAAATACATGAAAAGAGCAGGTAAATGTACACTAGCATTCAAAAGTTTGGAATCAATGTTGTCAGTGATATAAACTCCATTTAGTTTCAGATCCATCTATAAAATGATTGTAATATGATTCTAGTGTTTATGCAC
>JAOUQW010000047.1:15909340-15921656 GCA_028565825.1 Olivaichthys viedmensis | reverse complement strand
CCAACATCAGTGCCTGACCTCACAAATGCTCTTTTGACTGAATGGGCACAAATTCCCACAGACACACTCCAAAATCTGTGGAAAGCCGGTGTCCACACACTTTTGGCCATATAGTGTACATCAGATTAATTAGCCACTAGCGTTCTTTTTCTGGCGTGTGCTGAGCCTGGCACATCAGACCAATAAAACGGCAGGTGCCTATGTAACCAGGCTATGAGGAACTAGTTTACTCGTCCTAGGTGACCATACCCTGTTTTCAACTTGCCAGTTTTAAAGTAGACCACCCTCAGGTTTTAGATTTTCTGATGTTGTGATCGGACCACAACCTTTTTGTGTTCTATTAAGCTGATATTGTATCTGATGTAATGCCATCAAACACTGTTTTTAAAATTGCTAACCTCACTTATGACCTTACACTGTGGGAGAGTCAACTGGTCGTGGGATTAGAGAAAGAGAGAGAGAATAGCCAAGGGAAAGCATGAGGAAAAGAGAAATGCAAAATAAAAATAACAGACCCAAATGGCTCAGAATGTCACAAAAACACTTGATTTTTAAATGACAAAAAAAATAAAAACAGTTTTGAACAGACCAGAGCAACTCATCCGGTTAGTTTGCCCTCCCGCCAGGTTCCCAATAGCAATTAATGTTCAGTTCAGTTCTTTATTGTCTACATGGGAAATTTAGAAATTTTTATTGAGAAAAACAACAAAGTCAGCTTAAAAAACAATAAAGAGACAGTAAAATACAAAATGTAGTACACGTAGTTAACATGCACACACTGTGTTGCTAGGTGTTCGACGTCCCACTTTCCTGTTTACGTTTGAAAGAAAATGTGCACTGTTTTTCTATTAATATAGGACAAGAGGCTACATATAGCTGTATATCAGTAAAGGGCATAACATTGTAATAGATATTGACACCATCTGGGAGCAATAAAGGTATGCATGGACCATAGTACTGTTGCTTTGTGTCTGTCTAAGTGTGTATGTGTGTGTGTGTATGTGCATGTGGAAAAGAGTGAGCATCAGTAAAGACTCTGGGCCGTGGCCCACTTGGCTCATTGCCATGCATGCACTGTGCCGTGAGTGCCACTGTCTGCTTTGCCCTGCCTCTATTATCATGAAAGTACATCATACACACACACACACACACTCTCTTTCTCCCAACATCAAAGTCCAATACAGCATACACTCTCACTTTTGTCTCAAGAAGTCTTAAGACGTTTGGTATTGGAGGTCACTCCTTATTCTTCCTGGCTGTGTCACCGTGGAAACTGAGAAGACTACCGCTGAATGCAGATCATGGCAGTCGCCACTAGAGAGCAGCCTGATACCACATTTAGTGTGCCAGAAACTGCTCCGCTTAAGCGTTATTTTATTGTTTACTTGTTTTTAAAAAAATGGTTTGACATGTAGTTCAAGCCCAGCACAGTCCTTTTACTCTCTCAAAATAGGAATGTTTGTAGTGCATTTCTATAATAAAAAGAGTACTGTACAGGCATATTTTTGGTCCCAGAGGTCCAAAAATGTAAATATACCCTCAAACAGTCGTCTGTAAGGTCCAGTTATGTACCTTAATGATTTTAATCTACAATTAAGTCCTTCTAACTGAGGAGACAAAAGACAAACCCTTCAGATTACCACCCCAGTGACAAGCATTTGTACCTTAAAACCCCCAGTTTAGTACCATTTTTTTCTGAGTGTTTGAACATTATAGCTGCTTTTTGTATTTGCTTTCATTAAAATGACCTCCTTCACGGCTGATCCAGGACCAGTGAAAATTGTAAAAGGTCACAATGCAGAATACTGTAACAGCTTTAGATGCTGGTCGATGATCAGTTTATTCAGGGCACACAGAAATTTAATCTTGTCCTTTCACTTTAGTGTTCGCCTCTTACACACTGCAGTCTCTGCCTCTGTTTGTGCATGTTTGTGTGTGTCTGCGGCTGTGCATTTGTGTTTATGTCTGTGTATATGAGAGGGGCAGACGCAGAGGGTAATTGAAAGCCTGTCATTTACTGCTTTCCTTGTGAGCAGCATCACTGGAGCCCTGTTACTCCTGTTCTCAAATCACCCACTCTAATACTAACACTTCCTTCCTGGATAGACAGAAATTCCTCTCACACTAAACGCCCAGTAGTTGAGTAGATTGGAAATAAGCTTTGACACAGAGGTAATTTTAAATCTGTGTAATTTTGACCTTCGTATTTGTTTTGTCTTCCTCTTGAGAGCCCTGAGGTTGAGTGCATATTGTGTGCTAATGGAGAGCTCTCGTAACAAAGTGAGCGGTGCACACAGACGGTTTATGTGCAGCCCTTTTGTGTTTGTTTGGGCAGAAGCATCTTTACCAAGCGTGCCAGCTGAGCTGACACTCTCTTTGTTAAGGAGAGTGTTGTTGCTTAGCTACACTGCAGTCGGCGTTTACGGGCGCTGCCTTTCTGTCTTGACTCTCTTAACAGAGAAGACCTCTTCACCAAGAGAGCATGTGTGAGAATCCAAGCGCTCGTTTTAAGAGCTGATCTTGATTTCACAGCAAAGATCCCACCAGTATAACTAATTTTGACAAATGCTGTCTGTTAAAGATAGAGCCTGGAAGGGGTGTTTGCATATGAAGCAATGTTGCGCTTGCGAAGTAAGGTGCAGATTTGAATATCAGCCCGTTCGGGAATCGTGTACTGTCTTGCAGACGCCCCTCTAGGTATGAACCATCTACAAAAAAATATTCAAATATGCAAATATTCAAGCACTAGGCTATTAATTTTTCTGTTCTCAAAATTTCAGCTCAGAAATTACAGGATCATTGTGAAATATTAATTCACACTCCTCAAAGTGAAATGAGCTATTACTTGTACAGATTCTGTCCAAAAATGACATCCATACCCACTCACACTAAATTTGATTTGACATGGAACACTGAATTTTCTCTTAGCAGGTATTGTTAGGCAGAAAGTGAAATTCCTTCATCAATGCACTTTATTGTTAAATTTGATGTTGGAACATTGTGAATTTTTCTTTTAGCAGGTATGGCAGATTTATAATAGTGTTATAAATCATTTTTAGGCAGAAAGTGAAATATTTTATCCATGCACATGCTGGAACATTTTTGGATTTTAGTCAACTTTGATTGATTTTTTTTTTCTCTCCCATGCACAGTGACTGCTGTTGGTTAATCCAAAAAGTGCAGCACGTGTGTAATCAGTAGGCCACATGCCCAGATTATTTTAGACTATTTATAGCTTACGTTTTATTTAAATATCTGCCGTTTCTGAAGTACAGCATGTGGACAGGAGACAAGTGGGGGACTTAAAAACGGGAGACTTGAGGGCTATACAGTATTATTACAATTCCTATTACTATTTGTTTACTTTTAAAAAATGGTCACAATCCACCAGGACTCTGGTTGTGCAGTGGCATGTACAGACTTTACACTCACAAACACACATTAACTCTCAAATGGCAGCATGTCTCTTAATCCATTTTTTTAGAAATTAAATGAACTGCAGTGGTCTCCTGTTCTCTGTGGTGCTGCTCGTGTAAGATCACACTGCCCTGCCTGTGTTATTTTAGTCATGCAGAAGCGCAGAGCTGGTGTCAGCTTGCGAGGCAACTTCGGGTATTGTCAGCTGCCTATGTGAAGTATAATAAGGTCCAGTTCATAGAGCATTGCAGATCAGTGAGCCAGGGCTTAGACAAAGGGCCAAGATGAACTCAGATACGGAGAGAAAAGAGTGAAGGAGAAAGAGAGAGAGCAAGATAGAGAGAGATCAGGCATGTACACACACAGACGGTTGGTGACGTGTAGAGTGGCAGCAGCAGCTGACTACTGTAGTAGGGGTTAGAGGTCACATTAGTCCACAAGTTGGGGGGTCATTAAGAGTTACTAAAGTGGGGGGAGCTGGTTTTCAAGTGTGTGTGTGTATATATTTATGTGTGCGTGTGTGTGTGTGACCATGATTTCATCCAGCTGCCATGGGAGCCCAAGAGTTCTCTTTGCTCAAATGTGGTAGTCAGAGGTGATCGCTATTTATCTGTTCTGGCTTGCTGTTTGTACTTGTGTGCTATATATTATGCTTATAAGTAGAGTGTTCATGTTAAGTTAGTGCTCTGGCATGGTGAGTTAGTGAGCTCTGCTGCTATCAGATTCCAGTCAGCAGAATCTGCTTAAAACAGACCATGTTTTACAAAGACATCATAGCACATCGGAAGCCATAACAGGATCATTTCAAATGCCTGTGTGTCTAGCTGGAGATGTTTTTGGACTGAATTCTGAAGTTTGGCTGTTTTTCTCTGTTAGGTTTTTATTTGTGTTTATTCAGGAGACCACCCTGTGTGTGTGTGTGTGTGTGTATACAGGAAAGACAGAGGCTAGAGACCATTCTGAGTCTGTGTGCAGAGTATAATAAGGGGGACCCTCCAGTAGGCATGGAGACTGGAAGGGCAAGTCAGTTCCCCGGGATGGAGGAGGGGCCTGTGCGACGACCTGGCCCCGACCCTGTGGGTGTGGCAGTCCAACGCACTCACACACACCGACCGAGAGAGTGTGATGACGAGAACCTAAAAGAGGAGTGTAGCAGTACTGAGAGCCAGCACCAGGAGGTGAGACACTTATACTCTGTCTCTCACACACACACACACACACACACACACACACACAGACACTCTAAATACTTCTTCACTTCTAAACCTTAAACCCCGCTAGAGTCAGTGCTCTCTGTCTATGATTTTGACACAGCCCTTTCACCCTTTCTTGTTTGTTTATCACACTCTCTCATCTATCTCTCTACCTCCACTTCAGCACGAGGACACTGCGGGTCTGGGTCAGCACGAGCTGGGTTATCTAGTGGAGGAGCGGATCAGAATCCTGGCTCGAGTGGATGAGCTAAAAGCCTGTGTCACTGAGCTGGAGCAGCAGCTACAGGATTCCAGACAAGAGGTTGGACTTCCACTACACTCAACTCTGCTGCATTACAAAGCAGAGAACTAATCTCTAAAATGTTGTGTTGTTGCAATAGTACTAGAAAGCTATTGTAGCATTTGGCACGTTTCCACCGCAGGAACCTTTGCAGGAACCTTTTTAGGGAACTCAACCGAAAGAACCAGGGCTGCTTTTAGTTCTAGGAACCTTTTTAGTTCATGCTCCAGAGGAGGTACTTTTCTACAAAACAGAAACTACTGGCGAGGAGTTTGCAATACCGAACAAATCTGATGAGTCAAATGCAAACAGAATGACTAACCATCTTCCCGGTATTTAAACGAGTGATTACTAACGAGTGATTACTAAAGCTTGTTTTATATCAGCGGCACGGCACAATTGGCAAAGAGAAATGTTTTCACAACGATTTTGCTTTTACACAATTGGCGAGTCAAAGCGTCACAAGAGTGTGTTTTTTTTTACACTGTTTTAATGACACGCTGCTTCAGCACGTGGGGAAAAAGACCCGCAGCGTGATATAGCGCACCTGGTTTAAAAAGCTACAATAATGTTGACATTATATTCGCGCACAACTTCAATATCAACTTGCTACATTTTGAGATTGTTGCTGTACTTTTGTACATTTTTGCTGCTGAAATGTCCTATCCATCATGCACTTCTATTAATGGAACATGTATATCGTCGCTGCCCAATGAAAAACATGTATCTTCAAAAATTCAAATTTTTCAGGAACACGAAAAAACACTTTTCCATATCATTAATCACACAATAAATCTGAAATTCACGGTGTGATTTGTCAGCTTTCATTGATCATTTAGATGTTAACTCCTGTGGGGTAGATGGAGGTTTTTGCCCACATTCCATATATGATAAAAAGTAAAAAAAATGCAAAAAGTGGAGATACATGTTTTTCATTGGACAGCGACGATATATAAAGACTAATTTCTAACATCTAAAGGAAGGTTTCTAACATTGATTCTGTTTCTGACTCTTTTAGACTGATAGATTTTTCGGTGGCATATTACCTGCGGGAAGTTGGTGGAACTTGGTGACTGTCCTCGTCGTCCTTGTTTATTGTGGCACTGGAAGCTTCTGTCTGTGCCTTTACCTGGCTCGGGCGATGAGGATGTGCTGCCCTCATCGGGCGCGAAGGATCCTGACGTGATGGGGTGCAGGACGAGCAAGGTCCTCCCAGAACCACCGGCAGACGTCCAGCTAGACCTTGTCAAGAAGGTTGAGCCTCTGCAAACCGATGTCTATAAGAACTTCATTCGCGTGGATGGCGGTGGCGAGAAAACTGGCTCTCCTTCCCCTCAGGGTCAGAGCCAAGCTACAGGCGCTGCCACAAATTCCCCTTCGGCGGGCAAAGGTCAGTCGGAGCCCTCTGACCCGAGGCGAAACAAAGTGGCCAAGTACCGGGCCAAGTTCGACCCTCGGGTGACGGCCAAGTATGAGATCAAGGCTCTGATTGGGCGCGGCAGCTTCAGCCGGGTGGTTCGAGTCGAGCACAAGGGCACGCGCCAGCCTTACGCCATAAAAATGATTGAGACTCGATGGCGTGAGGGACGTGAGGTGTGCGAGTCAGAGCTACGAGTGCTGCGGCGTGTGCGCCACACCAACATCATCCAGCTAATGGAGGTGTTCGAGACGGCTGAGCGTGTATACATGGTGATGGAACTGGCCACAGGCGGCGAGCTTTTCGACCGCATCATTGCACGTGGCTCCTTCACCGAGCGTGATGCCACACGTGTCCTCCGCATGGTGCTGGACGGCGTGCGCTACCTGCACATGCTGGGCATCACACACCGCGACCTCAAGCCTGAGAACCTGCTCTACTACCACCCAGGTGCCGACTCCAAGATCATGATCACTGACTTTGGCCTAGCGAGCACACGCAAAAAGGGTGACGAGTGCCTGATGAAAACCACTTGTGGCACACCTGAGTACATCGCGCCTGAAATTCTGGTGCGCAAGCCTTATACCAACGCCGTGGACATGTGGGCGCTGGGCGTCATCTCCTACATCCTGCTCAGCGGCACCATGCCCTTTGAGGACGACAACCGCATGCGTCTCTACCGGCAGATCCTCAAGGGGAAGTACAGCTTCTCCGGGGAGGTGGGAATCTTTTACTTTTATATCTTTTACTTTTATACCAGCAGTGCTATTGGTAATTGAATATTGAATAGAATATTAATGTGTTATAAATAGGTACTGTAATGTACCAAAAACCATGATATTGGGTTATATATCTTTTTTTTGGAGCATCTGTTGCTACTGTGGGCTGTGAAGTTAATTATAAGACAGGCTAGGTGTAGCCAATAACCAGCTGTTACCGCATCCATGGTTTTATGCATTTACCTGCGTGGATGTTGTGTATTTTGGGGCTGATTGTTACATAACAATTCGAGAGGGTAAGGCAATAAACGTCACATGTAACCGTGTCTGCTTTAGAATAAGTAAGTGATAAGTGTAGCCGGCTAAAGTTTTGGTAACCCGTAATTGAGCACTATCAATTGCTGTTTTAGTCATGGCTTTATCTCGATACTAGCCACTTTGTAATCAGCAAATGAGTCAGTGTGGATGCAGTGTTGTTGCTACTGACTACCATGGTCAGACAGATTAAATGGGGCTGCTGTGCCTGTACTAAAATCTCATCAGTTGTTTATAATCGCAGCATATCCAACCCACCAATATTCTTCTCCACAGAAGCTGTACTGCCGCATTAGCCAAAATACATATTCTGTCAAATTGTTGAGAAGAAATGTGTGTTGAGATGATGTTTAGTTATTTCTGATTCATGCATTTAGGGAGCGATAGATAAACTGTGTGTTTATTTAATACAGTACTGGTTCTGATATCACACTAGATATTGATGTGCTGTGTGTACTGGCATCATTACATAGCCTCATGTAGATATAAATGTTGGTCTTATTGCTGTTAGTAGTTAGTCACAGAATAGCTCAGATTAATTACACTTAATTGTTTTTGCTATGATTATGCAGCTCTATGCTGTGATCTATTCGGGTGGTTTGCAAGACTTGTGGTACAGCATAAAGAGCCTGACAGCCCGTTGTTATAAAGCTACATGAGGACATGTAGACATTTAGCCAGTCCATTCACAATCTGCATTCCTGAACAGAAATATTCCCCAGAAGGCCACTTTCACGACACCAGAAAACAATACCCCATGATGGTCTGGCCTCTCGTCCCGCCCTGTGTCTGGATGTTCATTATAAACTTTATTATAAACCTTCTTTACTGTAAACAGTCCGTTTTCTATTGCTTGACTGTCCAATTGTGTGTGTGTGTGTGTGTTTTGGTTGGATGGTGACCAGAGCTCCCCTGTCATCACATTATGTCCCACACAAACCCTTTGCTGGAGTGTGTGTGTGTGTGTGTGTGTGTGTGTGTGGCTAAACTTGGTGTTTCAGGCTCGTAGCATCTGTCCAGTAAGAGCAGAGTTTCTGTCTCTGATAAGAGATTCTGTGATCTCTGATAGTCTTGCTACAGACCTCTCCCACAGCTCAGGAACCTGAAAGAACACACACACACACACACACACACTTCTATAACAGGTGTGATAACTAACAACCTTTCAGCAAATGATAAATCGGGTGTGAACATAGAGCACAAACCACTTTTTCTTCCCTTTTTTTTTTTTTTTTACTTCAGGTCAGGACAAGAAAGTCACAGATATAAAAGACACAAACGTAAAGAGACCAAACACACAGATAACCACACAGCCTTACACAAAGCCTGAATGAGTCAACGGACCCACCCAATCACTGTGAGAAAGCAGTTAAAATGAAGCAAGTGATCGGGAATGTACTGTATTACGTAATCTGGGCAGGTTCATTACTATAACACACATGTTTGATATTTAGTTTAACCGTGCCTTCATTGAGAAGATGTCCTATTTGATAGCTCCTCAGCATTCTTAGCAATTTACAGGTCGTGATATTAGGCAGCAAAGAAGAAACCAAACATCAAAGACACCAAAAGAGCTTTTATTCTTTAAGTCAGTCAAGCTCTTGAAAAATGCCCACCGTCCTGTTAGGGTCTCTTAGTTGCGTGCTACGTTTATGTCTTTTGTCTTAGTATCATTTTATGTGGCATATGTGTGTTTTTAATGGAGTGTTCATTTTTGCTTTTTCGTGCTCTGCACCAGCTGCTAATTGGCATGCAACAAATAATGTCAATCCAGCTCCAAATTTGTCACCTGAATTTCTTTACTGTGTGGTAATTAAATCACAACGAAAATGCAGAAATCAAATGGAACGCCCATTTGGATATGATGTTGGATTTTCCACGTAATATACTTTCTCTGTTCAGTTGAACTCAAAGGAAAAAACATACTTTCAAGTCACTTTCACTCAGGAATAAACTATATCACCCAGTCGAAGTTTCTTTTTAATGAATTCCAATTGTGTGACGTTTCACTGGCTCATGCTGGAAATCCCACTTCTGACACGAATATTTCGATTTCAAAGAACACCAAAGCATTGATTCCCAACAGCACATGGTAACTCTAATGTATGAATGTAATTAATACCTACATCTCTGACATGTTTTACACAGTTAAAGTATGACTTATGGTTTGCCAATCAGATAGATAGATAGATACACTGTAGATAGATGGCAAGTGATCCTACTCAAGTGTCAGGATAAGATAAAGTAGCAATAAAACAGTTGGATGAATAAATAAATACAGTACAAATGAATGAGAAAGTGTGGCATGGGTTGTACATTGCCTAAGGACTTAGACGACACAGGGTGGATGAGTTATAGAGTCTGATGGCAGCAGGTATGAATGATCTCCTGCATCTCTTCTTACTGCACCATGACTGAATCAGTCTGGAGCTAAAAGTGCTCTGCTTATTCCTGATCTTCTAGGGCAGGGGTCTAGAATTTTATCCATAGATGGCCGGTTTTGCTGTAGGTTTTTATTCCAGCCAAATGGAAGCCACACCTAATAGTTGTTTAAAGACCAAGATTGATTGATTAAACGAAAGAAAACCTGCAGCCACAGTCTCTTTGCGAATAAGGCTGAAGGGTTGGAAAGACTGGAGAGACAGGTGTGTCCTAGGGGCTACTAACCAAACTTTGTGGTTCTGAAGTTGTTCGGTCATTCAGATGGTCACACAAAGTTGTGGGTTTTGATCGCAATTGGGTCTAAAACCTCCCCATTATAAAACAATGGGAGCAGAATGAGTTACAAATGCACCTACAGCAGATTCACCCCATCCACGCCTCGTGACACGGACTTTCCACATAAGGGTCTGGAGATGAATCACTACTTACTTATTGATTAAAGAATCGCTTTATATAAGCACGTCAAAATATGAGCTGAAAGCATGAATCTAATCCCAGCATTTCTCATGCATTGCAACACTGTTTCAATTTTACTTTTGGCACTGATATAAAAATGTCAAAAAGGTTTTTCCTTACAATGTAACAGTCACTATATTTTTTACTAAATTATTTTTTAAAGAGCATTGGGTAAGAAGCCACCACATCTGTGTGCAGTCAACAGAAAAAGTCAACACTGTAATCCATTTTACCCCTGAACTCCTTACACAGTCTCTACATGCGACAGCTTTCAATTGAAGACTCAAAAACATTTCCATATATCAAATATGTATTGAGAAAAATCTGTAGAGAACTATTTCAGGAGGTCATTACAAATTTCTGTCATATCTGCAAAGGGCAATATTTTCCACCCACCCACAACTGTTTTTCAGTCTTGTCTTATAATGCTACAGAAACTAACCACAGCTAAACACAAAACTGTTGATGTGGTTTGTTTTGTTATTGGGCTGACATCAACACTGGCAAAATGAAAATAAATAAAATGAAATTAAGTCAAGTCATGAAAGCCAGTGAAAGATCACCAAGGAGGATCAAAGATTCAACGCCTGCATAAGATCCTATATTCAACTGTTTCCACTGAGGAATATTGATGGTGGAATATGAATCATATATCATGAGAAAAGGTCAGAGTAAGTAACAGTTTCCTGGTCTCAATTCAAAGTTGCCTTTTGAATGACTTTAACAAATTCTCTGGAAAAAATAAGGCAATAAGGTAAAGATGGGTTCAATAGTGGGTTCAAGACAATTTATTAATTAAATGTAAACAAAAAGTAATAGTTTGACTTTTAAAATGTCCAGTTAATAATATTACTATATTTCTGTTTTGAGCTACCAAGGACTTCATAGTCAAGTCAAAGGTAAAATATAATGACGCTATTGAGAACAAGCCAGTACATCTAAAGCAAAGTGTTTCTTGCCTGCCAATATTTTATGTTTATCCATGGCCAAGTAAAGGTGCAGTTTTCACAATGATCAAATGATCTCATGCCATTCTCTGGTAAATAACAGAAATTGGATTTCTGCACTGTTTCTCTCATGAGGCCTCACTACTTCATAAAAGAAAACTCGAACCCCTTAAGGGTCAGAGAAACGTGCTAGTGGCGAAAAACACTCCAATCTGAAATGCCCTAGCACTGAGAATTCAGTGCACCATAAATCAGTCAGAGTTGGAGAAGAACTGATGTGTGAAACACCCATACTCTCACGCTTCACTAGGTTTCCACTGTGAACTGACAGCAGTCCAGAGGAAGCTGCAGAAACCCGGCTAATGAGCTCCACTATGGGCCATTGTTATAGCTCACACTTGAAGAAAAGAGGGAATACAATATGCAGAATTTTAATTCCTCTTAAAGTCTTCATATAGTCAGACGTAATAACTTGTCGTTTGTGATGAGAGGACTTTCCACTGATGCTCGTGCCTTTTCCAGCCTTTTATGAGATGGATAAAACATTCACTGGTGCTCTAAGCGGCTCCAAGCTGGGGCAGATGTCCTGCAGGTTGATTCGGCTGGAGTTTAGGCCTATAACTTTACTAAATGAACATTACAAAATACTGCAGGAATCTTCAAAAACGATGAAAGCTTCCTTAAAAGGCTAATTAATGTTTAATATCAGAATAAACTTAAAGGATCCCTTCAATAATGTGTCTGGTGACACTATTGTCTGGTGACGCATAGCCATTGACCACAAATATTCTGTAAATGGACAATACAGCTGGAGATAACTTTATAAAAATGTTGGATAAATGGTTCCTTACATTATGACTCATTTATATCTGGGAACAAAAAGTAACCCTTTGACTACTTTGTATAGATAATAACAACTGAGAATGAGAATGTTATATTAGTTATAAGTAGTTATGCACAACTACTCAGTTAATAGCCATTTGATGCACATACAGTGGGGTCCAAAAGTCTGAGAGCACATTGAAAATCCACCACCATGTTTCACTGTTGTTTTGATACGCTGTGGTATCAATCTCTCTTCTGTTCGTCTCCTTACATAAACCCTTCTG